>JADLZN010004772.1:170539-226515 GCA_018155175.1 Sinocyclocheilus anophthalmus
CTCAGCCAATGAGGGCAGAGGGTAAGTGGCTCTAGCCACTGGGCCACCCCCTGTGCACGGCCCTGGTGTTTGGGGTTGCATAATATTGCAACTCTTACGACCGTATTTCAGCTCGGTTTAGTAAAAAAAAAAAAAAAAAAAAAACATTTAACACACTTACTTTTGTAATCAGACAAAAAAAAAGAGGTCATTATTCATACAGTAAGGACATTCGGAGGTAGGCTAAACTGTCATGGAAATAATTTCACTATGTAAAAAAGTAATTCTAATGGTCTTAAAACAGGCTTAATTTTCTTTATACAAAATATATATCTTAATTTTTTTAATTTTGGTCTTAAATATGATAGCCTATAATGATATATTACAGTGTAACCTACTCTAAGGCATGAACTTGTACCCTCAACAGCAAGGCGGTTTCTGAGGCTACATTTTGTAGTAAATTAAGTTTAAGCTTCATGACCAGTGTTGGGGGTAACTCATTAAAAGTAACGCGAGTTATGTTATCAGATTACTTTTTTCAAGTAACTACTAAAGTAACGCATTACTTTTTCATTTACAAGAAAATATCTGAGTTACTTTTTCAAAAAGTAATGCCAGTTACTTTGTTTTCCCATTATTGACTGACAGCTCTCCTGTCCCAATATTGGGAGAAATCGGAAGTGCAGAGGAGTTCTGTGCGCTGTGTGAACATGATGTTACTGTAGTTTTAGACTAAATGTGAATGTGCATTAATTCATCCCACTCACAAAAAACAGATTAAGTATTAATCATAATGAATTAAAACAGTGAAATGCAAACCCAGAATATGACGCAAACCTGCAATAATTAAATATTTTAAATAACACACCTCTAATACAAGTGTATTAACCATTGTCTTTGCTGCTGACCTTTGATGATCTAGTTCAACCATACTAATAAGCAAAAAATGACTTTAGATAAACTAACAATTTGGCTTCATTGTTTTTTTTATTGCTGAAGTGTTTCTTCTCCTGCGTTCTACTGTACAGACGTGATTTTATTTTTGCTTCAGCCTGAGGTTTATTCATTACTTTTTGGTGTAAAAGGGCTTATATTTGCTATAAATAGAAACAATCAAGCCCTGCTCATATTTAAAAGGTAACGCGAAAGTAATATAACGCATTACTTTCCTAAAAAAGTAACTAAGTAACGTAATTAGTTAATATTTTAGGGAGTAACGCAATATTGTAATGCATTACCTTTAAAAGCAACTTTCCCCAACACTGATCATAACTGCATGTAAAATGGCAATTTTTGTTGATGCTAGATGACAGATCAAAATAACGCGTCACGCAGTAAAATTGATAAAGCTAAGCATGTCCACATGAACGTGGTTATTTTTAAAACCGCAGCTTTTCTACGCGGTTAGGCCGTTCGTCCACACGCAAACGCAGCACCAGGTTACTGAAACCGAACATTTTTGAAAACGCCTGCCAGGGTGAAGATTTTCAAAAACTCCGATTGCAGTGTTATCGTGTAGACAGCGAAACCGGAGTTTTTGGCTTGTGACGTCGGAGCCGCTGTTATCTCCGCCTAATAGAAACTTTTTCAGGCTTCTGATTGGCCAACATGGCTTTACGGTTGAGATTATATCGCCACCTATTGGTTTGGCATGCTCTTGACAGCGACTCATAGCATGCGCATGTGTTTTCATGTGGACTGAGATTTAAAAAAAAAAAACGGAAGGAAAATCTCCGTGTTTAAAAATACCGGTGTGCGTGTGGACATGGCCTAAGCTACTTGCAAGGGGGGAGAAGCCAAGATGGTGCCTTAAGCACTTGTTAAGGAAAACCGCATGATATAAATTGTTTGATATAAAGCGACCACTTAAATATATTACACCTATAGTTAAATGGGGTTGGCTGTCACCTCTTAAACATAATTTGTGTGACTAAATGGCAACTACAGATCGGAAAAGGGATAGAAATCAGACAAAATCGAAGTCTAGTACAGTCATGTCAGATAGGCCAACCGTAAACTTGCTGGAGGAAAACTTTCATGATTATATATCGGCTGACGAAGGGTTTCCCCCTCTGCCCATCACTCCCAGCAAATCACCTGCACCAAAGAAAGGTAAATCGTTGCATTCGCCCACCTCAGCTGCTGCGATGGAGACTTCTGACATAGTTCAACAACTCTCGCAGCTCATTAACTTAATAATTAGATCTGATGCGTTGGAGAAACTGATCTCTGATAATACTCTGCGAATCGAGGGGCTCAAGAAAACTATTGACTTTGCATGTGCTGAGATAAAGGACATTAAGGAGAAATCTGCAGTCCTTGAGAAACGTATCTGTAATGACGAGGCGCGCCTGGATTCAGTTGAATCGCGTGTGGCAGAGTTGGAGAGCTATTCAGGAAGATGGAATCTTCGTTTATTCGGGGTACCTGAGGGGGACAAACAAGATGTGCGACAAGAAGTTATTAGCATACAGTGGGTACGGGAAAAAAAAAAAAAAAAAAAAAAGTATCCGACCCCCTTAAATTTTTCACTCTTTGTTATATTGCAGCCATTTGCTAAAATCATTTAAGTAAATTTTTTTTCCTCATTAATGTACACAGCACCCCATATTGAGAGAAAAACACAGAATTGTTGACATTTTTGCAGATTTATTCAAAAAGAAAACTGAAATATCACATGGTCCTAAGTATTCAGACCACAGTGATCTTTGGGTTCTTCTTTACCTCTCCCACCAAGGCTCTTCTCCCCCGATAGCTCAGTTTGGCCGGACGGCCAGCTCTAGGAAGGGTTCTGGTCGTCCCAAACGTCTTCCATTTAAGGATTATGGAGGCCACTGTGCTCTTAGGAACCTTAAGGGCAGCAGAAATTTTTTTGTAACATTGGCCAGATCTGTGCCTTGCCACAATTTTGCCTCTGAGCTCTTCAGGCAGTTCCTTTAACCTCATGATTCTCATTTGCTCTGACATGCACTGTGAGCTGTAAGGTCTTATATAGACAGGTGTGTGGCTTTCCTAATCAAGTCCAATCAGTATAATCAAACACAGCTGGACTCAAATGAAGGTGTAGAACCATCTCAAGGATGATCAGAAGAAATGGACAGCACCTGAGTTAAATATATGAGTGTCACAGCAAAGGGTCTGAATACTTAGGACCATGTGATATTTCAGTTTTTCTTTTTTAATAAATATGCAAAAATGTCAACAATCTGTTGTTTTTCTGTCAATATGGGGTGCTTGGTGTACATTAATGAGGAAAAAAATTAACTTAAATGATTTAGCAAATGGCTGCAATATAACAGAGTGAAAAATTTAAGGGGGTCTGAATACTTTCCGTACCCACTGTATGTCAATCGGTCCTGCCTACAGAGAAGACCAGACTCCCCAATCTCATTGACACAGTGCATCGTTTGGGTCAGAAGAAGGGAAAGGAGCTGACCAACGTTGACAAACCCAGAGGGATAATTATGCAGTTTACATCAAGGGGGATTCGTGATTCTCTGTGGAAAGCGGCGAAAAAATCTGAGTAGCTGAAAAGTCAGGGTCTGCGATTTGCAGAAGATCTTTCGAAGATGGATAGAGCACGTCGTCTCAAGCTGTGGCCCGCGGTACATGAAGCCCGTCTCCAAGGGAAATATGCTTATTTTGTTGGCGGAAGAGCTTTTGTTGCCGGTGTTCCGGCGAATTCAGTTCCCCCCTCACAGCGCATGCGCAACTTCGCAGTGTTGCCAAGTCCGCGGTTTTCCAGCGGTAGTTTTTAGTAGCAATTGGGTGTTTCTTTTTAAAATATCCTGGCAACCCTGAAACTTCAGTACTAAAATCATGACGTCATGATTTCGCCCCGGCTAAGCAAGTCAGCTTATGGTGGTTTTGCTGTCTTTCTGCAACCAACGTTCATTTCACCATGTTATTTAGATCATTTATAATTAAATAGGTATTCATGTACATGACGGCCTGTTCAATCGCAACATAGAGTCAGATTTCCCTGCTAATTCTAACTTTTTCCTGTTTTATGAAGTGTAACACCATACATTACAATTAGACAGTTAAATTCCTTCGTTTAGGGGCATTCTTTTGTTCAGACGCCCATTTCCATTTTATTGTTATTGTTGTTGTGTGTGTGTGTGTGTTTCTGTTAAACAACTTGAGCCTTGTCGAAATAATAACAAATAAACTATATTGCACAATGACTAGTCTCTCTTTTATTATTTTAGGTAACTCAGAGTGATGCTCCTGATGTGTTTTTAAAATGTCATAATTATGTCTAACCGCTTTCATCTGCAGAACACTTTACACTGAAAACACAGGGGGAACAGATTTTTCCAGAGGCCTGAGAAAAGTGGTTCCCTCCCAGTATATTACCTTCTGAGGATTTATAAATTCAAGATTTTTATTTGTCGCATACATGGTTATATAGAGAATATATGACCAGCAGTGAAATGTAAGTCAGGTCCGCTCCATGGACAGTGCAATTATTAAAGAATACAAACACAAGAAAATTATATATAAATATAGGTATGGATTTTTTTTTTAATGCACAGGACAGTATACTGTAGGCTTAATAAATATTAAGATGAGCAGGAATGTACAAGAAAGAATGTGCAAACAGGTTATATACAGGATTTATAACATAATACAGTGATACTGGTTATGTTTTTCAATGTCATAATTATGTCTAACCACTTTCATCTGCAGAACAGTGTTTTTACATTGAATACACAGGGAACAGATTTACCTGGATGCAGCATTTTTTTTTTGTCTAGATATTAATTTGTCATTTAAGTAGGCAACATGAATTAAAGGATTTAAAAAATAATAATTACAATTATTATTATTTTTAAATTCATTTAATAAAAGCTTGTTTAAGAGGATTTGGTTTTTTATATTACTGTGACTTAATTAATAAATGTGACAATAAATGTTGCTTATATACTCTTTTATAGAAGATTTAAACGATCTCTGTCATTTTTGTGGACTACGCAACGACCCAAGTGATTCAGACGTAACACCTGCTTGGTTTGGGGACTTTTTATTTTATTTTTAAAATTAAACCTAGTATTATCTTATGTTTGGTCCTTGCTAAATTGGCAGTTGTTACAGATTATTGCAATCTAATTTTGAGACAGTTATGGTTATTTAACATATTGTATGATCTTTCAGATTGCCTGTGATGGATGTGACAGGTGGTACCACCAGTCATGTGTTGGCAACCCACCACTCAATAAAGAATATTATTGCCCAGCGTGTATTATCTGAATCAGAATATTATGAAAATTTTGTAAATAGTTTTTGCTTGCTTTTCAAAATTGCACTTGTATTGACTTTTTTGTGTTTCTAAGATATATATTAGATGTATATTTTAGTTTGTATGGTTTAAAATTTGCTTTTCTGTTGTACTGTATTGTACTATTGTATTTTTAAAAAGTGATTAATTTATTTTTGATTGTGATTTCCCATTGTTTAAACTTGTGCACTCACGGTTAATATTAAAAAGACCAGAACGTCTTGAAATTGTGTAGTTTTGTGAAAAAAACTAAAAACAAAAAAAAAGTGTATCTTTTAAGATATGTTCCCCCTGTGTGTTTAGTATTTTAGTTTAAGGCACTATTCTGCAGATAAAAGTGGCTGGACATAATTATGACATTTAAAAAAAAGGGGGGGGGGGGGTCAATTTTCTCAGGCCTCTGGAAAAATCTGTTCCCCCTGTGTTTTCAGTGTAAAGTGTTCTGCAGATGAAAGCGTTTAGACATAATTATGACATTTTAAAAACACATCAGGAGCATCACTCTGAGTTACCTAAAATAATAAAAGAGAGACTAGTCATTGTGCAAAATAGTTTATTTGTTATTATTCTGACAAGGCTTAAGTTGTTTAACAGAAACACACACACACACACACTAACAACAACAATAACAATAAAATGGAAATGGTCGGCTGAACAAAAGAATGCCCCTAACGAAGGAATTTAACTGTCTAATTGTAACGTATGGTGTTACACTTCATAAAACAGGAAAAAGTTAGAATTAGCAGGAAATCTGACTCTATGTTGCGATTGAACAGGACGTCATGTACATGAATACATATTTAATTACAAATGATCTAAATAACATGGTGAAATGAACGTTGCTTGCAGAAAGACAGCAAAACCACCATAAGCTGACTTGCTTAGCAGGGGCGAAATCATGACGTCATGATTTCAGTACTGAAGTTTCAGGGTTGCCAGGATATTTAAAAAAAACGCCCAATTGCTACTAAAAACTACCGCTGGAAAACCGCGGACTTGGCTACACTGCGAAGTTGCGCATGCGCTGTGAGGGGGAAACAGGGAAACTGAATTCGCCGGAACACCAGGACTGAAATTAATCTAACATGATGGATAAGGTGGTAATTTTTTCATTTTTGCAACCCTTATTAGAGTTGGATAATTGTTTGTTTTTGTTGATATGAGCCATCCTGGGGTCCGTGAATTTTAGTTGATTCTAGGCTATGTCTTCAAGACTTTATTTTATGTTTTATCAAAGACATGCCTTTTCCCAAAATATTGGACGAGGACTCATGCTGATTCTTGCTAGATTTGGATTATTGCCTTTTAAGCCAACAAAGGATTTAGACATTTGCTCTCAAATGAAGAATTTCTTTGTTTTTTGTTTTATTTTTGACAGGCTATTTGGTCAACTCTTTTTGTACTTATTCGAATCCTGACTCGCCTTTATAACAGTCTAAACGCGGTTTTTCCTTCCGTTCGTTCTTGCAAACGCGTTTTTTTGTGTGGATTGCGTTTCACTTTCATTCTGTCACTGTCTATAGTTACACTAAATGCCAGGGGGTTAAGAGATCGTATTAAACGGAAAGCTTTGTTTTTATTTGTTAAACAACACAAGACTGATTTTTGTTTTTTTCAAGAATCTCACTCGACTGCTGAGGATGTGCGTTTTTGGAGAACACAGTGGTGAAACGACATCTGGTGTGCACATGGAACTGAGCGCTCTGCTGGTGTTGTTAATTTAAAGAACCGATTCATTGGGGAAATTTTGCATACAGAACGTGATGGGTCAGGTCATTTTGTGTGTCAAATCCTCAAAGTTCACGGCACTATATTGTTAATTGCGAATGTTTATGGATATAACTCCAAAAATTAAAATGACCATTTACTTGAAACTTTAGAAGAATATATTCTTAAGGGTTTGTCACAATTCCCAAATCTAACGTTGATCATAGGGGGTGATTTTAATATTGTTTTGGATGGGTTACTTGATTGTTTTCCTACAAGAACATCTTATACACAGAATGAAAATCTTAAACGTTTTATGGAGAAATTTAACTTGGTTGATATATGGAGGTTGAAGTTTCCTGATTTATCACTGTACACTTGGAGCAATAAATCTGGCAACAGACAATCTCGTATAGATTATTGGTTGGTATCTGCGAATCTATGTTCTTCAGATATTTATGTTAGTGTGATTCCTTCACCTCTTAGTGACCATAAAGCTGTTGTTATTTCTATTAACCTCCAAAACTCTTCATATTCTGTGGGTAGAAGTTTATTCTGGAAACTTAATAATTCATTGCTGCAGTTTGATAATATTAAGATAGATGTTAAAATATTATTTTATATCATTGGTACAAAGCGCTTTCAGAAAATAAATTCTGCAGTAATTGGGAGCTACTCAAATTTGAGACTGCCAAGTACCTTAGAAAGCAGGGAAGCTTAATGGCAAAAGAAAGACGTATTCAGGAGATTGATATTATATCAAGATTAGCTGTTCTCTCCTCAATATCATGTCCAAATGAAGATGAACAAGCTGAGTTAGTCACCCTACAATTGGAATTGGACAAATTATATTAAAAAAAGGCAGAAGGAGCCTTTATTAGGTCACGGAAGCAGTGGATGGAAAAGGGAGAACAAAACTGCATATTTTTTTGGTTTAGAGAAAGGTCACTTTAAAAATAACTAAATTGAACAACTTAAAATAGATGGGGTTGTAACAGATGATCAAGCTAAAATATCACAATTTTGTACAGACTTTTATAGTAGGTTATACTGTATTCATCCAAATTCTCTGAGCAATCTGCTTCTGAATTTTTTAACTCTATCTCTGGATTCGGTTGTGAAACTGTCAACCCTGTGCAAAAAGAGCTTTGTGATAGCTTAATTAATATTGAAGAAGTCTTATATGCTGTTACACATATTAAGGTTAATAAATCTCCTGGAGTTGATGGCCTCACAGCCGAATTTTACAAAACTTTTTCTGATCTTATCGCTCCCTTTTTTAAAGAAGTTTATATAGAAAGTATAGAAAATCAAGTTCTTCCACCTACATTAACTCAAGGATTGATAACATTGATTCCAAAATCAAGAAAAGATCCATTGCTTTTAGACAATTGGAGACCTATTTCACTATTAAACAATGATTATAAGATTTTTGCCCTGATCTTTGCAAATAGAATAAAGTCAATTATCGACCCCCTTATAGATGAGGCCCAATCTGGCTTCTTAAAGAAAAGGCATATTTCAAATAATATAAGGCTAATTTTAGACTTATTGGATTACTCTCATTTATGTACTGATGATAGATTTATTCTTTTCTTAGACTTTTATAAAGCATTCGACACAGTGGAGCATGCTTTTATTTTTAGGTCATTAAAAACATTTGGGTTTGGAGATTTTTTTCTGTAAAGCTATACAAACAATGTACACAAATGCAAACAGCTCTATTAAACTTAAAGGAGGTTCATCTTCTAGGTTTTATTTTAAACGGGGTGTCCGACAAGGCTGTCCCATTTCCCCTTACCTTTTCTTGTTTTGTACTCAGCTTATGAATATTTATGTTAGATCAAGCCATTTAAAAGGTATATCTGTAGCGGGTAGGGATATTATCATTTCCCAACTAGCAGATGATACTGCACTGTTCTTGAAAGATCATCATCAGGTCCCAATTGCTCTTGAAGTAATGGAGGTCTTTTCTAAAGCCTCTGGCCTTTGTTTAAACATCAATAAATGTGAATTGTTATCTATTAAAGACTGTGAGTTACAACAAATTGCTAATATTCCAGTGAAGGATTCTGTAACATACTTGGGGATTGTTATCACGAAAGATCAGAAATCTAGGTATAAGATGAATTTTGAATCTATTCTTCAGAAGACTAAGGCAAAGTTGAATCATTGGCTTTTAAGGGATTTATCCCTAAAAGGTAGAGTTTTGCTATGTAAAGCAGAGGGACTGTCAAGATTAGTCTATGCAGCCACTTCACTCAGTGTCTCTAAGGAGATGTGTAAAGCTGTTGATACTGCTTTGTTTAATTTTCTGTGGAGGAACAAAACACATTACATTAGGAAATCTACAATAATGAATACATATGAATCAGGTGGATTGAACTTTCTTGATTTCTGTACTCTAAATAACACCTTTAACACCATTTAATTAATTGGATTAGACATTTCACTCTAAATCCAAATTCTTTATGGAATTTTATACCTAATTTTGTTTTTTCCAAAATTGGTGGTCTTCGATTTCTTTTGATTTGCAATTACAAAATTGATAAAATTCCTTTAAGCTTATCCTGCTTTCATAAACAAATGTTGCTGGCTTGGTCTCTATTGTATAAACATAACTTTTCTCCCCATAGGTACCTAATTTGGAACAATTACAATATATTATATAAAAATAAATCGTTATTTTTTGTAAATTGGTTTTCAGCAGGCATAATACGAGTTAGTCAATTATTAAATCAACAAGGCATGTTACTCACTTATTCTGAGTTTCTAGCTGTCCATGGAATTCCAGTAACACCAAAAGAGTTTTCTATAGTCATGGATGCAATTCCCAGAGGAGTCTTGGCATTATTCAGAGCTAATACCCAAAACAGTATTACATCCCCCTCTGCACTTGATCTGTTTGATACTTATATTGGGAAACTTTGTTTTGCCCCTGGAAATATGAATGTTAACAAAACTGTCCGTTCCTTACTTCAAAAAACATTGTTTCTTCTCCAAACTGTATAATTTATTGGAACAGATTAGTTAAAGGTTTATTATGGAAGGCCATTTGGACCTTGCCAAACAAATACCTATTGGTAAACAAAGTCAAGGAAGTAACTTTTAAAATTTTACATAGATACTACCCAGTAAATTATTTTCTTGTTAAATTTAAAAATGATATTGATTTGAATTGTTCTTTCTGTAATATGATGACTGAAACTTTGTTTCACTTGTTTTGGCATTGCTCTAATGTAAAATGTTTTTGGAAAGATTTGACTAGATTTATAATTGATAACATTGACCCCAATATATATATCAGATACGTTGGTTAAACAATACGGCAGTTACGTTTTTAAAAGTTTGAGAGTTTGTTACCGGTTAGAAAAGAAAAGAAAAAATGCTGACTTCTCACCGTGAACTAAAACAAAAAAATATCAGACCGTTAAGCAATAAGATACTTGGCAAAGTCTATGTTGTTCTCTATCATTACAATTTAAAACTAGTTAGTTTGTCACAAGTTAGAAAATAAAAGAAAAATGCTGACCATCTATCTAAAACAAAATGTATCAGACACATGCGTTAAACAGTATGTGACAGTCAAAATATTGTAACATTACAATTTAAAAGTTTGAGAGTCTGTTACAAGTTAGAAAATAAAGAAAAAATGCTGACATCTCACCGTGATCTAAAACAAAAAATATCGATACAGATACGTACGTTAAACAATACGTCATTTTTTTCTCTGTACAATTTTAAAAGCAAGAGCTTGTTTCCAGTTAGAAAAGAAAAAACGTTAAGTGACAGGTTAAGATACTTGTCAAAATCTATGTTGTGCTCTACCATTAGCTACAATTTAAAAACTAGTTTGAGTTTGTCGCAAGTTAAACAAAAGAAAAAGGCCCCGTGTATCTTAAGCTGATACATCCTCACACGCTGCTGTCAAAACTCCGAATGTTTACGT
Organism: Sinocyclocheilus anophthalmus; assembly: GCA_018155175.1. NCBI lineage: Eukaryota > Metazoa > Chordata > Actinopteri > Cypriniformes > Cyprinidae > Sinocyclocheilus > Sinocyclocheilus anophthalmus. The sequence continues at coordinate 181,456 of JADLZN010004772.1, forward strand.
CCGGTCCCACTCAAACCACACCTACAACCCGCCCCTAACACATCCCTAACACCGGAGTCCCGCAAAGATAAGATTTAAATGTATGTTAACAGAATTAAACAAAGTAGTGTTTCTAATAAATCGATATAATTTCTTAATTGATGAAGACATTCTATCTGTTTTAACATTAGACCATCATTTTTACTTTAAAATGTTTTACCTTATAAACAATCACCTCTAAGCCATAGGAGAATGTTGTTTGGTTTGTTTTATTTTATTTTATTTTAGTTATTCACACTTATTTGAGTAATTCCTTTATTTACTCTTTGGTTTTTGTCAAATTTAACTTACGGCGTGCTAACCCAGACTTTTTATTTTTGTTCACTTTTAAAATTAGGGTAGTCAAGTTTTCTTCTAAACAATAACCTCTAAGCCAGAGGAAAAATGTTGTTTAGTTTGTTTTATTTTATTTTATGTTTGTTTAGTTATTCACACTGAATTTTAGTATTCCTTTATTTACCTCTTGGTTTTTGTCAAATGTAACTAACTGGGTGTATGACAGTTAAAACATACACACGAATGCTCCGCGCAATTGTCTAACTGGTTTCTGGGGAGACCTTTGATTTTCCGTCTGTAACGCTTGTGGTGCGTTATCTATCAATTAAAACAGACATACGTAATTAAACGCCTAAGCTTTAACAACATCTAAGCCTGTTTCTGGGTTTGCAACTCATTTGCAAACTAATGAGTTTTGAGGGATCTGGCGTTGTGAACTTTGTTGTTGTGTCAAGTAATCAGTTCACTGATCAAAGGGTTAGCCATTGGATTAGTTATTTTATGATGTGCACCTGCGAGTGTCAAAAGTTTAGTGAAAAGTTCAGTCAGTGGTCAAAGAATATGAACCCCTTTTTAACCTCAAACATCTGGTTAGGTTAAGAAGAAAAACAGGTATGTTAATAATAATGTAGATCTGGTGGTTGTGATTTCACAGAGGTTCCGGATACACTTGGATAGATAGAGAAAAGACAATAACAATAAAGTGATATAAATAGGGAGATTTATGTTTTAAACAACCATGCACGCAAAACACAAACACTCAACACAGACACAGACATATATACACAAAAACACTCAAACACGCAGACAAACATAAACACAAACACTCAACACAAACATGCACACAAACATCCCTACAGTTAAACATTTAGACTTGTACGATGTCTCATACAAACCTTTTACAAATAAAAACTTTTAGAATCACACAGGGTATCTCTACAAGATGATGAAAAGCAGTATGATTAAACAATGATATAACTTTTGTTTGAACAAATAAGCTAAATTTTGGAGATTTTTTGAACTTTCAAACCTAAAAACATGATGTGCTAAAGCAAGGATTAGAAGCAGTCAAATATCCTCTGATGAATGCAATACGTTTACATAGATTTTTCTTAATGAATTAGCTATAATAGACTGAAAATTAGTTGTCATAAGGTTGTTTGCAACAAAAAGTGTTTTTTATACAAGATGCTACAAATGTCTCACAGAACCTTTACAACAGATTAGACTTTCTTTCTCACTTTACTTAAAAAGGGTGTTATTAACCATGCTGTTTAAATGCAACATATTTATTTTCCACTATAGCACTATAATGTTTTATTTTACTAAGATTTGATTAATTTATTGATATAAGAAACAAACAAATATTCGATAAGTCCATCTTATCACCCCAAGCTGATGTGTCTGATGGTTTGTGATGACATAAATATCTTACTGATACAGATGTGTAAAGTTCAATATTACTGTTAAAAATTGTTTAAAAAGTAATCTTTTTTAGCTTTCATATAGGATTCACGGTCATACTCAGTTGGATTTTGTGTAACAGAGTCCTGCAACAAATTAAAATAGAATGTATGGAAGACTTTACTTTTAAGATATTATAATGACAGACTAAAAACTTTAGATTGATTAAACAACTGATGTTATGCAGTTCTCTGAATATGTATAAATACCCAGTGAGTACAAAACATTATTTATAAATACATAACCTAATAAATTCAGCGTGATTCTATCATATTAATCAATAAAAAGACTTAATTGATATACCATATCTGACTTTCTCATCAAAACGCGACAAATTTTCTTTTGACTTTTTAAATGTCAAACAACCGTTTTGTTGGAAATAAAAAATCAAAAAACATAGCGTTGTGTTTCTAAGTTAGAATGCTTATAGTTAGTAGTAAAATCACATCTATAAGCTGAAACATTTTTCTTTCAAACTCTCTCACGCACCCCATGTAGCTTTCACAGACCCCACCACAAACTGACAAAATCATCTTTAAGTTTGTTTTAAAATTTAGCTGTAGCTGAGACCCTGATGGAATTATTTTACGCACAGTGTTGGGGAGGTTACTATGGAAATGTGATAGGTTATTACAAGTTACCCTATTTAAAATCTAATAAGTAGCGTAACTATTTCAATTACTTAAAAAAAGTAATGTAACTGATTTTATTACTTTTCTAAATATGTAATGTTTTCAACTGTTAATCTTTTGAAACATCTAAACCAACCAGGGTTAACATTACAGTAGGACTCAACACTGATTACTGTCAGGCTTTCAAAATCCTTCATCACTTGAATTAGGATTATAATAATTTAATTTAAAGCACAACACCACAACATCAGAATTGCTTTGAGATTGTTCTGAGATTAAATACACATTTAAAACCATAACAAGATAGTTTAATAGCTATGATACTGTTTTCAAATCAAGTCTTTGCATAGCTATGCCAGGAAAACACTGGCATCTAACAACGGATTGGAAAAAACAGTTAAAGGTAAAAAAAAAAATATATACATCACTCAAATAGGAAATAAAACAGTTATCGAATAAGCATGTGTCCTAAACTCCTGAAACGTCGGTGTCTCATATTTTAGACTGTTACTGCATTTATGCATCATAAATTAAATCTGTGTGTGTGTGTGTGAAAAAATATTCAGATGCAAACCCTTTGTAATCATTAACATTTTCATAAGTAACTGTAATTTAATTGAATTTTTTTTCTCAGTAACTGTGACTGATTACAATTACATTTGATTTGTAATTAAATTATGTAATTTAGCTACATGCAACTAGTGCACCCCAACACTGTTTATGCATTATTACAATAATAGATGGTGAAAGAGTTCATTAACCTCTTTAACGTAAAAAATGTGAACAATATCACTTAACACTAGTTTGGCAAACAAGGGTACGCACATAAAACAAGCCAGACCCGATCTGAAGCATAGTAACAAGTACAGTCGTAGCAGAAAATGTATTATAGAGCCGCAGTTTTTCTTAAGATAAAGACAATTATTTGGTTACAAGAACACACGAATCCTAACGCCTAATGCTTCACAAGATAACATAACATAACACGCTTGCTCCATTACAACATACACATCAAGCCTGTTTTAGCATATGTATATCGTATTATTCTTGAATATAATTGTTTAGTCTAAATATGTTTTGACAATTCTTTTTGTTTTTGTTTATACAAAGGTGTTAAATTGAACGTGTGTAACTAATACCTCATTCAAATGCTGTAGACTTTCAGGTCAGGGAACTACAATACCCAGCATACACCTCAGACTTCAAACATGGCCACCGGAGGCCCATATCCCAAAATACACATACATTGCACGAGCGTATGGGACGCTCAAGGGTTCGGTTAGGTACAAGTAGAAATGGTGAGGGGAGTTTCCGGTTAGAGAAACGTGAGAAAGAGAGCAGGTCCCAATTGAAGGATTTTATTTGAATTATCCTTGCATGTTTGAATTGTTACAGGCATTTGCCCATAAGGGATGCATGTGGGCGTGTGTGGTCTACAATGAACAGAGAAAACAGAATACAATATAACATTTGTGATATAAACGATAATATGGCTAACATAAAGAAATAAACATTACACACAGCAGCAGTGACAGTAAATAACAGTATCAAATATCAGGTAATAAAGGCATTCAAGTTGCATTTAAATAGCTGCATTATTTTGGCAAAGTGTTTATCATTTAAATATGTACCATAATCAGTTGTACAATTTTAGCTTATGAATATCAATTATGCAGTGGAACATGCACAGTTAAGCAGTATTGAACAAGTGTCAACATTTGACTTAGCATAGACTATAAAACGGATAACTTACTTTTTTATCAATCACTCACAGAAGAAACAAACATGCTGTAGTCCATTTTCTTGCACAATGAACAAATCAATCTATCCACCCATACATATAGACTGCCTCCTGATACTTGTCCGGGCATGTCTTGACTTGTTCAGCCTTTTCCAAGTCTTAAAAGGTTATAGACATAAAGATACCTCTGGGTGGCATCGTTGAGCTTTCATACATAGCCGCCCCCAAATGTCACTCTGGACATTTGAACATGGTTGTAAGCCCTATTAAGTGGCGGGATTGGAGCTGTCATCATCCTCAAGTTTGGGAAGTGGGATTAGGCGAGCCACTGGTCTGACATAAGTTCGGTCACCAACCTGAACTGCAACTGTCCTTATCCGTCCGTCAGGTCCAGGGAAGGTGCGGGCCACCTTGCCCACTAGCCAGAGGGCTCTTGGAAGTTGAGGGTCCATGATGAGCACTACCTGGTCGACCCTGAGCTGGTCGTTGTCCTTTTGCCACTTTTGTCTTTCCTGGAGACTTGGCAGGTAGAGATGAATAAATCTGGCCCAGAACTGGTCTGCAAGTACCTGACTATGTCTCCATCTCCTGGTTCCTAGAAGATTACTGGAGTCATACATCACTTGTGGGAGGGAGGAGTCATGGCGTCCCATGATCAGGATGATAGGTGTGATTGGGTCTGAATCTGCGATATCGGATGATACATAGCCTAAAGGCTTGGCATTCATGATGCCCTCCACTTCAATAAGAACAGTGCGGAGGACCGTTTCAGGAACTGTCTGTTCCTTTAGAATGACTTTCAAGGCTTGTTTCACTGATTTGACTTCCCTCTCCCAAATACCACCAAAATGTGGAGCGCTGGGAGGAATAAATCTGAAGGAGATTTTCTTTTCAGCTAATTGCTCTTTAAATTGGGGTACCATAGCTTCATATGCCTCTTTAATCTCTCTGTTCCCTCCAGTAAAGTTGGTGCCATTATCCGAAAAGAGCTCAAAGGGCTTTCCTCTTCTAGCGATAAATCTCCATAGAGACATCAAGAAGGCATCGGTGTCCAGACTCTCAAGTACTGTATATCCAGATGGAGGCATCGGGTGGTCATACATTTGAAGATTATTCCCCATCTCTTTTCAGTTCGTCGTCCTATTTTTACTGTGAATGGTCCAAAACAGTCCATTCCAGTGGAATAGAAGGGGGGCTTGTAAAGCCTAAGACGAGCTGGGGGAGATCTGCCATCATAGGGATCTTGGGTTGGGCCCGCCACTTTTGACATTCAATACATGCAAGTTGATGGGTTTTGATGGCTGCTCTGCCTCTCAAAATCCAATAGTGACGTCTGAGCTCTGCAAGGACTCGTTCTGGCCCAGGGTGAAGGAGACTGGCATCATATTCCTTAATAAGGAGTTTGGTTATTTGTTGATGGGGGTCGAGAACTATGGGATGTAGAGTATTAAGGTCTATGTGTTCAGCATGACGTAATCTCCCTCCGACCCTAATTAGCCCAGCATCTTCATCATAATAGGGAGACAGGGACACTAACCGGCTGTTAGATGGTAAGGGTCGGTTAGATGAGAGAGCCTTGACCTCCTCTGGAAATGAATTCCTTTGGGCTTGTTGAAGGAGGAGACGCTCTGCTTCAAAATAATGCTCAGCTTCATCTGTCTGGGTGGAAAGATGAGCCGCCCCGTGTAGGCACGCCACTGTGGCCTTTACCAAGTCCTTCCATGTGTTATACTGCATTGCGTCTGGGAGTTGGACATCAAGTCTAGTACATAGGTGCAGGCAGAGTGCGGATTTCTTCAATTCAGTATCCGGTTCAGGGTTAGCAGCCGGCATGGTTGGCCAGGAGGGTTCTGATTGATGCAAGAAGTCTGGTCCATTAGCCCAGCGACATGATGGTGTCAACTCCTTTAAGGATTTTCCCCAGGTTAAGTCATCTGCTGCATTATTTCCTGAATCCACATACCTCCAGGAATTAATGTCTGTGAGGGACTGAATTTCAGCAACTCGAGTTCCTACGAAGACCTTATACCTGCAGGAGTCAGACAGCAGCCATTGAAGGACTTGGTAGAATCTGACCGAGGATACTTGCCTATGGTGACTGTGAGCTCCCTTGGAGACTTTGGGCTTAATAAATTAATAAAAAAAAAAAAAAAAATCGTGCTCCAGTACGTTCTGCACTCATTTCCATTCCTTGCATGGACATTTCTTCCTGTGTGCTACAACGTGAACTCGCCAACATGAATGAAATGTGTATATTGGCCATTCTGTCTTCTGGAGACATATGCAGTGTTAGATGATGGCTCCGAGCGCAGCATTGTATTATCACAGGCTGTGGAACAGTTAAACCTTACTGCAGTGCCTGAAACCCTCACCCTACGTACAATACGTCAGGATGTACTTCACTTAAATGGAGCATCTGTTTCCTTCTCGGTGTCCCCTTTAAACAGACCAACTAGGAAGTTTGAGATTAATCATGCCTTCACTGCAGAGAACCTGAGACTGTCTGAACACTCTTATCCAATTGCTGCTCTCCAACGCAAATATGCCCATATCCGGTCTTTGCCACTTCCACAGATTGAGCGCCTTGGTCATCTGTGCTCCAGTAGTGCTTTCACTCAGTTCAAGTCGTGGCATGGACATTTGCTTCCTGGGTGCTACACGTGAACGAGCCAACATGAATGAAATGTGTATATGGCCATTCTTGTCTTCTGTGCGTAGATATGGTACTGAGCCATATGCTCTTTCAGATGCATCACAGAAGATGTGCAGGTCTCTGGTGAACGTTTCCTCATGTACTTGAAATGGAGTGTAACATCTGGGAATCTCTAGCTGTTCCAAATTGGGCAGTTCCTGTACCCTAGTTTGCCATCTGTTTTGTAGGCTGTCAGACTCAGAATGAGGTCATCCCATCCCAGGTGAATTTTCCACAGGTCCTGAACAAGTATCTTGGCCTGGGTGGTGAACGGAATTAGGTACCCAAGAGGGTCATACTGTGATGCTAATACCTTGTAGCTATTTCTCAAAGTTGGCTTGAGACATTCTACTTGGCGAGGTCTGTATCCTAAGGAATCACAGAGACAGTTCCATCGCAATCCAAGTGTGCCCTCCAGAAGATCTGGGCTCGTTCGGGATAACCATAGCTCACTGCTTTGTGACCTTGCTTCTGTCGGAAGGTGTTCAATTGCTTCAGGTTTGTTACTGGCCCATTGGCGAAGATTGAACCCTCCAGTAAGCAGCGATTGCCGTAGGCCATCTACAAGAGCTCTGGCCTTTTCGGTTGATTGTGTACTTTGAAGACAATTGTCTACGTAGAATGATTGGGTGACTGATTCAGCTAGAGTGGGGTCAATTTCACCATTGTCATGGGCTACCCGTTGCAGTGCATATATAGCACAACAAGGACTGCACGTTGTACCAAAGGGCAGGACCTGCCACTCATAGATCTTTGGCTGGTCAGTCCTATGCATGTTTCTCCACAGGAAGCGCAGGATTGCCTTGTCATCTGGCAGTAGGCGAACTTGGTGAAACATACCTTGCACATCTGCACTCATGGCCACGGTGTGCTGCCTGAACCGAAGCAAAACTCCAAGCAAATATGGACCAAGTATGGGACCAGGAATGAGGTGCTCATTTAATGACTGTCCCTGATACTGGAAAGAACAGTTAAACACAATCCTGTTTTTGCCATTGTGTCTCACCATATGGTGTGGAATGTACCAGGATTCAGCTGAATTCTCAGCGTCCTGAAGGGAGATTTCTGCCACGTAGCCAGCCTTCTCTAGTTTGTCCATCTCAGTGCAGTATGCTTCAGACAGGTTTGGCTCTTTGGCTAGTCTCCGTTCAGTGCTGCGAAGGGATGCCAATACTGCTTCCTTTGGGGCTTTAAGGGTGACAGCATTTGGTCGTTTGAGCAAAGGCGTGGCATATCGTAGAATGCTGTCAACCTCTATCCTAGTAGTGCGAGTTTGGAGGAGTGTAAGAGCGTATTGGTCCTGTTTAGAACGAGTGGCTGCTGTTTCATTAATGTAGGGTAGGGTGTCAATCTGCCAAAGACGCTCAACGTTCTTGAGTAGCTCAGCATTCTGACCGTCTACAGGGATGTTCAGACATTGTTGGTCACAAGGGGTAGTTAGGATGTACCCAACAGGGCCTTGGAGAGTCCAACCGAGTCTGGTGTGAACAGCTATGGGTGCATTAGAGGGACCCATTCGTATGGGCTGGACTGGCACAAGTAAATGAGGCATGTCTGACCCAATGAGTAGCAAGGGTTGTGCTCGCTCAATCTGTGGAAGTGGCAAAGACCGGATATGGGCATATTTGCGTTGGAGAGCAGCAATTGGATAAGAGTGTTCAGACAGTCTCAGGTTCTCTGCAGTGAAGGCATGATTAATCTCAAACTTCCTAGTTGGTCTGTTTAAAGGGGACACCGAGAAGGAAACCGATGCTCCATTTAAGTGAAGTACATCCTGACGTATTGTACGTAGGGTGAGGGTTTCAGGCACTGCAGTAAGGTTTAACTGTTCCACAGCCTGTGGTAATACAATGCTGCGCTCGGAGCCATCATCTAACACTGCATATGTCTCCATGGTTTTATCTCTGTAGTGGAGTAGAACCTTGACTACCTTTAACATCACATTTGGAGATCGGTTAGGATGATCTAAGTAGACCTGTGTAGGGGGAACATTGACTAGAAGAACACTCTTTTGTGTCTGCTGGGCTGCTTCATGGAGGATGGTATGATGCAATTCTTTGCAAGTCTTGCATGCTTGCTTCAGAGTACAGTTGTCTGCAGGATGTGCTCTTCCACATTTCCAACACTGTTTTCCTTCTGTTATCCACTTCAATATTTGCTCTGTGGTCAGAAGCTTGAATTTTGAGCAAGAGTTTAGAAAATGGTCCTTATTGTTGCAGTATGGACAGTATGGTTGGAACTTGGTAGTCTGAACTCTTGCTTGTCCTTGAGTATGTGAGGTACTGTTAGTTGAGTAAAGGATTGAAGTGGATCTGTCTTTAGGCCGAGAAGGTGGGTGTGAATCCTTCTTGGTTGTCCTGGCTGCCTGACTTTGGTAGAGTGCTGCTGCCCTGTTTGAAATGCGCTTAGCCTGAGACTTCAGCTGTAGCCAGGCAGAGAAATCTGGCAGGGTGTAGGTACTGTCTGTGCCAGTCCGGAGAATGCCATGGCTAAAACAGTACTCAACGAAGCTGTCACGATATGACGGTGGCATTTTGCTCAGAAGGCGATCAACATGCGATCCACACCTTAACTCATAGCCATTTGGGCCTTCTAAAGTCCTGATCATCCCTACCAATGAATGGATGGATAAGGCAAAGTCATCAAAAGCTTCAGCTTCTCCAAACTTTACAGCTGGAGCATTCAATATGGCACCTAACTCACATTGTACTAGTTGGCGTGGTTGTCCATATTTATCTTGCAGTGCTTGTAGTGCAGCTGTGTACGACCGGGGATCGTGCATGTATGCCTTGGCAAGCTGGATAGCACTGGGAAGCTTTAAGTGCCCTAGAAGCACTTGATATTTGTACTGTTCACTTAAGTGCTGTTGATTGTTCATCAGATTGTCCAATGCCATTTTGAGCAGGGCAAAGTCGCTTTCACGTCCACTTTCAAAGGATGGTATGACAGGTTTTGGGATACCATAAGCAGAAGCAGCTAACATCTCTAGTCCGGGTGGCTGGGCTTGAGGTACATAGATTGCTGCATGAGCTGGAACTGGATGAGGGGCCGGGAATGCCACTTGATTGTGAGGGTACAGTACTTGGCGTGGCTGAGGAAGTACAGAAGCCCCTAAGTTTGCAGGGTCTAGAGGTGAAGCTACTGAGGGAGGCACACTGACAGCAGCTGTCTGATGGTAGGTTACCGTAGTGACAGGAGAAGATGGCTGCACTGAGACGGTAGCTGGGTAAATGGGTGATGGACCAGTGAAAACTGTTCTAGAATCTGAAGTCGACTGAGCTGTTGCACGTGGAGGCGATGACCATGCCACTACATTAGGGTGATGCAACTTGGGAGTAAAGTCTTTGGCACTGAATGTAGACTGCACCACCTGTGGGGCTGGAGGAAGCAATACTGATGCCTCGGAGGTAAGAAACACAGGTTGTGGCAAGGAAGATCTGTGCATTTCCTGGGCATACGATGTAAAAATATCACTAGTAACAGCTCTCTGTGGAGGTGGGCTTACTCCAGGTTGTGCTTCACATATATTACTAGTGATGCCAGACTGTGATCCAGATCTGCTGTTGTTGTCCTGTTTAAGGAACGAGATGACTAGCTTGGCAACTTCAAGCTCATTTTGTGCTTTCTTGAGGCGACGTCCTGTATCAATCTGTTTAGCCAAGGCTTCTCTGGCTTTGAGTGCCTCTCTGGCTTGGTCGTCAAGTCTCTGACATTCCTTGTCTGCTGTAGCGTCCTCTTCAATCTGGCGTTGTAGTTCCTCTAGTTCAAGAGCCTTTAATTTCTCCTCCAGCACTGCAGCTTGGACGTCAGAAAGAGCGTGTCTTGGAGATCGACTTGAAGCACTGTGTCGTGATCTGGACGTAGCTTTGGAGGCTGTACCAGATGAGATAGACTTAGAGGAATGTCTAGAATGTCTCTGTGAAGAGGTGTCAGCTGGAGGTGGTGCTGAATGCAGGTGTGCAGGAAGCTGGACTTCATAATCCTCTAGATGAGCTGGGAGATGTCTCTCTCTTTGTGTGCGGGGTCGGACCGCGGGGTCTGCTGTGCTGGCAGGATCAGAATCCATCTCTACAGAAGTACATCCGGCTCGAAGGACCATGCACGAGCGTATGGGACGCTCAAGGGTTTGGTTAGGTACAAGTAGAAATGGTGAGGGGAGTTTCCGGTTAGAGAAATGTGAGAAAGAGAGCAGGTCCCAATTGAAGGATTTTATTTGAATTATCCTTGCATGTTTGAATTGTTACAGGCATTTGCCCATAAGGGATGCATGTGGGCGTGTGTGGTCTACAGTGAACAGAGAAAACAGAATACAATATAACATTTGTGATATAAACAATAATATGGCTAACATAAAGAAATAAACATTACACACAGCAGCAGTGACAGTAAATAACAGTATCAAATATCAGGTAATAAAGGCATTCAAGTTGCATTTAAATAGCTGCATTATTTTGGCAAAGTGTTTATCATTTAAATATGTACCGTAAACAGGTGTACAATTTTAGCTTATGAATATCAATTATGCAGTGGAACATGCACAGTTAAGCAGTATCGAACAAGTGTCAACATTTGACTTAGCATAGACTATAAAACGGATAACTTACTTTTTTATCAATCACTCACAGAAGAAACAAACATGCCGTAGTCCATTTTCTTGCACAATGAACAAATCAATCTTTCCACCCATACATATAGACTGCCTCCTGATACTTGTCCGGGCATGTCTTGACTTGTTCAGCCTTTTCCAAGCCTTAAAAGGTTATAGACATAAAGATACCTCTGGGTGGCATCGTTGAGCTTTCTACATACATGACAGCGCTCTAAATCGTTGGACTTCTGATTATATGCACGCTCAGATACCCTATATAAAAAGACTCACATTTCCATGCTTTTTGTGAAGTATGCGCTCCTTCTGTGTTTTAATGTTACAAACCACCTTTTTTGTGATCTCTGTTACTGATGCGACCTTTTCAGTTCGGTTCAATGAACCGGTTCATCGCGTCCTTAAGTCATCTCGCAGTGATGTCAGTATGCATTTCTTTTCTAACAACTCAGGGGTCATTTTATATCAGCGAAACATTCAAATAAAGTAAACTGTGTGAACGCGTATCGTCTTTTGTTCATTTAACCTGATGATGTTTGTGGTCACAGTTTCATTCACCGATCCTTCATGTCGGAGTCACGACTGACCAATATGGAGTAGCCTACACATAAACGCGAATATGTTCTACATGCTTAAAGTATAAGCCTGTAGAAAGAATAAACCAGTCTCTCATTGATTTAGCTTAACAACTTTAAAATATAATCTGCATGCACGATAAACCATACACTCTTAAAATCGATAGTACACAAAACATCTGTAAAAGGCCTGATAACTTATTAATGTGATGTTTTGGTTCGTGTCTTACACAACTGTGCGTTACTAAACATTTTTATTAAGTTTTAATATAAAAGATAATAGTCTGTTAACAATTTAGATGCTTTTATTATGAAATCACACAAAGAACCGCTGAAGTACGTACTGTTTGTTAACACGGAATTAACTGAAGTAATACGCGCTAATTTAACTGCTTTATTTACAGTATGCTGAATATAAAACTGTAAACAAGTACATTAAAACATTTCAAGCTTGTTAAACAATCACGTACATTCCTCTTATGAAAACGCTTTATAAAACATTTATCAAATACTATAAAACTCATATCCGTTAAGCGCGGTTTGCAAGTTCACAACATGTAAATTACCAACAAGTTCTCAATCTGTTCTCATGTACGCCAACATGTTCTTACAAACAGAAACATATTTATAACGAACTTGAAAATGTGTTCAAAACATATAAAAATCCGTCACACATCGTGCACGGATCTAATGCATTCTGCACACCTTAAAACAATGAATTCAATCAAAAACCAGACAGACAAAAGCTCAATGATAGTTGGCATGGATCGAGAGGAAGGACAAAATAATAAATCTTTGCCACAGTAACATACTGGGGTCCGAGAAATTTGATATCCTTACTGTAGATTTTCTTAATATTCTTTATTCTAGTTACTATTTTCCTCTTATTCATAAACCTACAAGAGTTAAAGAAAATTCAACAACTTTAACTGATAACAAAGGCTCTAACTGAAGAAATTAAATCTGATGTTTTATATTCAGATTTGTCTGATCATTTTCCGCTATTGCATTATTCTGTAATTAGGGTTAACAGGGCTAAACTCTCAAAAGAAATACAGCAAAAGAATTGAATTTTACTGATCGATTAAATGACAGTCCTTCTACATGGCACTGCTTCAGACTAAACAAATGAAATTTATTTTAGGTCATCTTTCTGGTCTGTCTACGATGCGGAAACAAGACACGACAAGCCTAGTTGTGTTTTTCTGTTACCTATGCAAATATTACACTTCAGACTTTTCTAACTATTACACTTAAAGCCACACATTTCACAGTACATACATAGATACGCATTTATTTTGTGTATGTCTCTAGACCATAGGTAAATGACTTACAGTTGATAAGTAATTTTAAGTGAAAGGTGGGATGATTCATGTCTTTTTCTTTATTCTCTTCACACCAATACTTTGATACCGGTCTTTTAGGTCTGGCCCAGAAAACAGATGCCTTAATAGTTCGTTCTTCTTTTTATGAAAACATGTGGTAAGCAGTTTTTGTCCTCATCTGCAGTATGCCAATATGTTTTAACATGTCATAAATGCCAATAGTTAGTTAGCAAATGCAACTGTTTATTACTGAGATAAGTCACATCAGAGCTGCATTCTAGTTTATATTGAACATTTTTCATCTACCTACATGTTTAACGGCGCTGCAGTTCTAGGTCTCGTCACACCGTTGTGAGATTTAAACCGCAAAGTTTTTCATCACCTTACACTTTGAAATCAGAACAATTTTATGTGTTTCCATGGCTGTTCGCTCTTTCTGATTTAATTTGTTTACCGCAGTTTCACCATTCTTATCTTATTTTCCCACCTAATTGTAATTGTAAAGCCTTACGTTTATGGCATTATACGCTTCGTCTCCTAGTTTTGCTGTCATAGCGGTCCTCTTTGTTTATATAAGTCAATATTTCTGCGAATTGGTTGACTTAATAAAATATTGCTTTAAACCTCGTCTTCATTCGAGTTCAGTAACAAACTCTCAAACTTTAAAACGTAAACTGCCGTATTTTTATATATATATATATATATATTACATATATATATATATATGTAATATATATATATTTTTAGATCACGGGAGATTTTTTATTTTTTATGTTATATTCTAAACGGTAACAAACTCTCAAACTTTTAAATTGTAATGTTACAAGATTTTGACTGCACATACTTTTGAACGAACTATCTGGAAGGAGAGGCTACTTTTTGTTTCAGATCATGGTGACAAGTCACCATTTTTATTTAATTTTCTAACTGGTAACAAACTCTAAATAGTTTTTAAATTGTAACAGAAAAAACTGCCGTATTGTTTAACGAACTATCTGATACTCTTTTTTTGTTTTTTTTGTTTGTTTTTGTTTAGATAGATGGATAGCAGGCCTAGTGGTTCTTTTTATTTTCTAACTGGTAACAAACTCTAACGAGTTTTAAATTAACAACACGTAAAATAGTCGTCTTAACCCCCTGGTTTATACTCTTTAGGAAACACAGCAATTACATTGTTATATAATTTTTATTAGTTTGGTTTTATTGTGGTGTGTGAAAACTCTCTATATAAAACTCCCTACCCCGTTTAATCACCAGCATTACACACAGTAGTTATTATGATCCACGTTATGTCATCTTTGTTGATTGATGACTTTGACATGGGACCGCCGCCCCTCTAGGGGGTTAAACATTAGGACTTTTAATGACGTGTAACCTGTGACCTCAGCAATGAGTAGGGTATGTCTTGTCATGTTCAGCCAGATGTTTAATGAATCTGTTTGTAGCAATATCAGGGACGTGACATACTTACCTGTGACTTCTAACATGAATTAGGATATTGTCCTTTAATGTTCAGCGGATGTTCAAAGCCATCTGGCTCTAGCATATATCTGGGAGTGACATACTTAACCTGTGACCTCGGCAATGAATTAGGATATTGTCCTTTAATGTTCAGCGAATGTTCAAAGCCATCTGGCTCTAGCACATATCCGGGAGTGACATACTTAACCTGTGACCTCAGCAATGAAGTAGGATATTGTCCTTTAATGATCAGCAGATGTGTTATGCCATCTCTTTGTAACATATATCCGGAGTGCCATACTTAACCTGTGACCTCCATCATGAAGTAGGATATGGTCCTTCAATGATCAGCGGATGGGTTTTGTAATATATCGTGTCACACCATAATTAGCCCACGATCTCCATGGTTGAGACATGAGTCATGTTTGAACTCGATCGCCCGGGGCCAGCTATGGACCACATGTGTTCGTAGCGGGTGGAGTTCCATAGCATACTTGTATAAATAGAGCAGGCCATTTCTGTGGAAAATCAGAAAAGAGCTGATAAATGAGAAAATAATGCAACGAAATAACTCCGATTATAATAATTTATCTATCTCACACACACACACACACACACCACCACACACACACACACACACACACACACAAACACACAACAGGCAGATGTAGGACACAGGGGTTAGTCTCTCTCTCACTCTCTCTCTCTCACACACACACACACACACACACACACAGGCAGGGCACTATAGGACACAGGGGTTAGTCTCTGGTCACTTTAACTCATAAGGTCTCTGTGTGTTTGCGACCACCGGACGTTGGTCAGATATGCTGGGCTCAGGATTGCGAGAGATTTGTCAAGGTTGTTGAAGATACTTAAAAAACACAGCGACAACTGTTCAAGCATGGAATTGCTTATAGAGGCCTTACACACATATACGAACGTAAGACTTCTTTGTCTGTCTGAAGCCGAGCAGATGCAAGCGACCCCAGTGTCACCGTTATGTTGCCTCAGGATATGAGAGATATTTCTGAGCATTCAATAGCAGAAAATATCAGAGCTATCTCCGCCCATACTTCAGCTCTGGAGCATATAAATTGCTTGGCACTATTCCAAAAATCATTCAGCTGTGAACAAACTTCCATCAGTTTCAAACAATTGCTCTACAACTTGTTCAGCAATATTCAAGATGGCACAGGAACGTCATAGTAAGTACAAATTTTAAAGATTAATTTATGCTTTTAAGAATGTAAAAAATGTACAGCTGATTACAATTGATAAATAGGCTTATAATTTCACAGATGTGCAAAGACAATATGGTGTGGAATATTCTGCATTCGACGAAATAGATCATTTTGGTAATTAATGTTGCTATAAATTCTTCATATATATATATATATATATATTTAGGTATTCATTATTAACTTACTTTTATTGGTGACTTTTAGCAAGAGCTGCATTAGTCGACGTCTGCGGAGAAGGTGAGTTATTTATATCTATGTGCTATTAATAAACTGCAATATTATATTTATCTTTATTTTATATAGATGTATTTTAATTCCTAGAATTTTTGGAGCTTATGACTCAGCCAGGATTTGGTCCGTCGCAACCAGAGGTAAACGTCAGCCGTCGTGTGGAAAATGTCATTCAAGAGAGCCGGAAGAGGTGTAACTCGGATGACGCAGAGGCCCCCAGCACGTCAACACGAACAACCGCAGCGAGACCGGCAAAATGTCTTAAAATAGCGATCGTTTCTCCAGTAATAAGGACCGATGATGGAGATTCGAACGCATCATTGAGCGGTAAGTTTTATTATATTGCCCTAGTTCGTAATTTTTTAAGTATGAGCGATCGTTTAACATCGGGTGATCCTGCTATCATGGACCCATGCGCTAACTCAGCTGGCTACGACAGTAGAGCAGTGCTGGATGACAGAATCCAGAGATCGGATGCTATCGATTGACACCATAAAATAAGGTTTATTTTATTTATTTATTTTTTCTCTTATAAAACTTTAAATCGCGGTTATTGACTGTGTTTTATATCATTTTCTGCATATTGTCACACGCCCGAAACGGTTTAGTCACAGGGAGATAGTGATAGCAACATCAGAGTTCCAAAACAAAGATTTTATTTTTGTTATACATTATATAGTGAATAGTAATAATATATGATTTCACAAATATCCTGTTTGAAAATTGTTTACATAAAATGAGTAAACACACTGACTGTTTTTATATTGAGGTATTAAATTAATTTAAATCATATTTATTGGTGATTTTTAAAATAATTAGTTTTAACCTATGCACGTCTTTTTATTTATAAAAATGTAAACCTGTAAACAAAGTAATGATGTGAAAATACTATATTCCAAAATTATTCTGTATTCAGGAGTTTAACCCTTTAACTGCTGCAGTCTCAGGAGGTTAACCCTTTAACTGCAGAGACAATTGTCATAGCACGTTTTAAACAGTAACATCTTTATCATTTGGTTTATTCATAATTTGATAATTATTTATTCAAAATATTTTGGTTTATTTAAATATTAATAAGTGTTTTATCATTCACTTATTTTATTCATAATAATACCTTTTATTTATTTAGCTTTTCGGCTACAAGATATTTTACATTTATTTAGTAATTTATTTAATAGAAGTACCGCCCGTATTACGTTTTATTTTCCCCTAATCCTGTTATTGTTTTTCAGACGTAGAACGTGAAGACTTGGATGATGTCGATCTCTGGTCAAACACACAAGTACGTGAGTGGGACGGAGTGACATTTAGCAGTGAGCGTGACAATGAGAGCGAGACGGTAAGGAGTCAGACACCGTATGCATGGAGTGAAGAAGAAGAAGAAGAAGAAGAAGCAGCAGCATCGATCGTGGATGCGGATGCAGAAACGGTTGGTGACGAACTCAGGTCGGCGAGCCTAAGGCACGAGGTACTCCTTCATGAAATAATTAATAAAATTGGACGATATCGACCTAGCCACGAATGCGAATCAAATTGACAACGTGACGAACGGGTTACGTCAATTGAGAACAACGGTTCACGAAAGCTTTGAGACAGTTCACAACACGCTTCATGAGCTGTTGCGTGAGAGGAGACTTTTGGTGGATCTTGTCGCCAATCTAAATCACTTCATAATGAGGAGATAACTGCTCTATAACGTTTTTATTGTTGCTGATTTTAATGATGTAAACACCAGCAATTTTTAATGTTGCCGATTTGTTATTATCAGTATTAGACTATAATTTTGACGATATCTGCACAGTGCTATTTCATGTTAATCTCGTAGCCAATTCCATTATTAAGGCTGTATGTTTTTTTTATATTTTCTTTTTATTTGTTGTTTGTAATCACTTTGTATCACCGTATGGTTTAAACTTTTGTTACCTTTTGTCTGTAATCACTTTGATCTTATCACCGTATGGTTTAAACATTTGTTACCTTTTGTCTTTAATCAGTTTGATGTTACCAAAGGTAACAAATGTTTAAACCATACACTGGTAACATCAAACTGATTAAAGACAAGTGTATGGTTTAAACTCTGTTGTCTTTATAAATAAGTAGTTATATTTTTTGTCTGTAATAATTTAAAAAAATGAATGCCAGAGATCTACACAGAGACAAAGCTCTTTCTGACACGCTACATAGTATAATTGATTTGCAAATACAAAATGCTCCTGATAATATGACGCTATGCGATAGATTACAACAAATGATAAGTTCGCACCCAGATGTGATAGGGCCATTTCCTGATTACACTATGCTAAATGCTTGTGATTTGCAACAAATAGAAATGGACCAGACCCTAAATTTGAATTTGTGCGATATGTTACAGATCATACTAGAAGAGCACAACCAGCTGTTACAACAAAACAATGTCCAAAACGGTGGCGCATTAACAGATTCCGACTCTACACCTGCCGGTGCTATGCATTCATCAACTACCACTTCTGCTACCGAACGTTCATCGTCTAGAAGAACCGCACCCCCTGCAGGTAATAACGATGCCGAGCAACCTCTGACTCACCGTGTCGAGGCCGCTTCTGATTCCGAGCGACCCTCAACTAGCAGAACAGCGGACCCTGCCGGTACAACTCGGGCGATCATCGATGCAGCGATACGTAATGGCGGTACCGTAAACGGCTTTTGTGTTTTACCGCGACCGCGTTTTAACAGCGTGGATTTACGTAGGAACTATGAATATGAGGGAGATCATGTCTACAGATTTAGCATCGTATCACGTCTCCTTGCACAACGCCATGGANATATTTCTGCGCAAATAGCAGAAAATATGAGAGCTATCTCCGCCCATACTTCGGCTCTGAAGCATATAAATTGCTTGGCACTATTCCAAAAATCATTCAGCTGTGAACAAACTTCCATCAGTCTCAAACAATTGCTCTACAACTTGTTTGTCAATATTCAAGATGGCACAGGAGCGTCATAGTAAGTACAAATTTTAAAGATTAATTTATGCTTTTAAGAATGTAAAAAATCTACAGCTGATTACAATTGATAAATAGGCTTATAATTTCACAGATGTGCAAAGACAATATGGTGTGGAATATTCTGCATTCGACGAAATAGATCATTTTGGTAATTAATGTTTCTATATATTCCTAATATATATATTTAGGTATTCATTATTAACTTACTTTTATTGGTGACTTTTAGCAAGAGCTGCATTAGTCGACGTCTGCGGAGAAGGTGAGTTATTTCTATCTATGTGCTATTAATAAACTGCAATATTATATTTATCTTTTATTTTATATAGATGTATTTTAATTCCTAGAATTTTTGGAGCTTATAACTCAGCCAGGATTTGGTCCGTCGCAACCAGAGGTAAACGTCATCCAGGAGAGCCGCCGTGTGGAAAACGTCATCCAGGAGAGCCGGAAGAGGTGTAACACCGATGACGCAGAAGCCCCCAGCACGTCAACACGAACAACCGCAGCGAGACCGGCAAAATGTCTTAAAATAGCGATCGTTTCTCCAGTGATAAGGACCAACGATGGAGATTCGAACGCATCATTGAGCGGTAAGTTTTATTATATTGCCATAGTTTGTCATTTTTAAGTATGAGCGATCGTTTAACATAGGGTGATCCTGCTATCATGGTCCCATGTGCTAACTCAGCTGGCTACGACAGTAGACCCAGTGCTGGGGACAGATGACGAGGAGTCGGATGCTATCGATTGGCCACCATAAAAAATAAGGGTATTTTATTTATTTATTTTTTCTCTTATAAACTTTAAATCGCTGTTATTGACTGTGTTTTATATCATTTTTTGCATATTGTCACACGCCCGAAACGGTTTAGTCACACAGGGAGATAGTGATAGCAACATCAGAGTTCCAAAACAAAGATTTTATTTTTGTTATACATTATATAGTGAATAGTAATAATATATGATTTCACAAATATCCTGTTTGAAAATTGTTTACATAAAATGAGTAAACACACTGACTGTTTTGTATATTGGGGTATTAAATTAATTTAAATCATATTTATTGGTGATTTTTAAAATAATTAGTTTTAACCTATGCATGTCTTTTTATTTATAAAAATGTAAAACCTGTAAACAAAGATATGAAAATTATATTCCAAAATTATTCTGTATTCAGGAGTTAACCTTCTTGTAACTGCTGTTAGTTCGTCGTGGAGGTTCACCTCTTACCTGCAGGCAGCACTGTCCTAGCCGTTCGAAACGTATATCTTTATTCTATTGGTGATTGTTTCTTTTTTTTTTTTTTTCTTTTTTTTTTCATAATGTGATATATTTATTCAAAAATTTGGTTCTTTAAATATTAATAAGTGTTTTCATTCACTTATCTTTATTCATACTAATAGACCGTTTATTTATTTAAGCTTTTCGGCTCAAGATAGTGTTTACAATTTATTTAGTAATTATTTAATAGAAGTAGTACCGCCCGTATTACGTTTTATTTTCCCCTAATCCTGTTATTGTTTTTCAGACGTAGAACGTGAAGACTTGGATGATGTCGATCTCTGGTCAAACACACAAGTACGTGAGTGGGACGGAGTGACATTTAGCAGTGAGCGTGACAATGAGAGCGAGACGGTAAGGAGTCAGACACCGTACGCATGGAGTGAAGAAGAAGAAGAAGAAGAAGCAGCAGCATCAGCATCGATCGTGGATGCGGATGCAGAAACGGTTGGTGACGAACTCAGGTCGGCGAGCCTAAGGCACGAGGTACTCCTTCATGAAATAATTAATAAATTGGACGATATCGACCTAGCCACGAATGCGAATCAAATTGACAACGTGACGAACGGGTTAAGTCAATTGAGAACAACGGTTCACGAAAGCTTTGAGACAGTTCACGACACGCTTCGCGAGCTGTTGCCTGAGAGGAGACTTTTGGTGGATCTTGTCGCCAATCTAAATCACTTTATAATGAGGAGATAACTGCTCTATAACGTTTTTATTGTTGCTGATTTTAATGATGTAAACACCAGCAATTTTTAATGTTGCCGATTTGTTATTATCAGTATTAGACTATAATTTTGACGATATCTGCACAGTGCTATTTCATGTTAATCTCATAGCCAATTCCATTATTAAGGCTGTATGTTTTTATATTTTCTTTTTATTTGTTGTTTGTAATCACTTTGTATCACCGTATGGTTTAAACTTTTGTTCACCTTTTGTCTGTAATCACTTTGATCTTATCACCGTATGGTTTAAACATTTGTTACCTTTTGTCTTTAATCAGTTTGATGTTACCAGTGTATGGTTTAAACATTTGTTGTCTTTTAATAAGTAGAGTAGTTATATTTTTGTCTGTAATAATTTTAAAAATGAATGCCAGAGATCTAGACAGAGACAAAGCTCTTTCTGACACGCTACATAGTATAATTGATTTGCAAATACAAAATGCTCCTGATAATATGACGCTATGCGATAGATTACAACAAATGATAAGTTCGCACCCAGATGTGATAGGGCCATTTCCTGATTACACTATGCTAAATGCTTGTGATTTGCAACAAATAGAAATGGACCAGACCCTAAATTTGAATTTGTGCGATATGTTACAGATCATGTTAGAAGAGCACAACCAGCTGTTACAACAAAACAATGTCCAAAACGGTGGCGCATTAACAGATTCCGACTCTACACCTGCCGGTGCTATGCATTCATCAACTACCACTTCTGCTACCGAACGTTCATCGTCTAGAAGAACCGCACCCCCTGCAGGTAATAACGATGCCGAGCAACCTCTGACTCACCGTGTCGAGGCCGCTTCTGATTCCGAGCGACCCTCAACTAGCAGAACAGCGGACCCTGCCGGTACAACTCGGGCGATCATCGATGCAGCGATACGTAATGGCGGTACCGTAAACGGCTTTTGTGTTTTACCGCGACCGCGTTTTAACAGCGTGGATTTACGTAGGAACTATGAATATGAGGGAGATCATGTCTACAGATTTAGCATCGTATCACGTCTCCTTGCACAACGCCATGGATGAAATAGTATCATTTGCCCGACAGATCGGAGGTGATGCTAGCGTAATCAACTTGGTTATGACGGCCCCTAGCCTTAATTCGTCCGTTAACGCCGTTTTAACCCCCGGAAATAATTATGACGTTAATCTATTTACAGAACAAATCGAAAAAATTTTACAAAGCAATGAAAGGGTGATGGTTGATGATGCGGTTGAAATTGAAGCCAACGTAGCCATGAACAGACAAGGAGGCGGACGGCGTAAACTCACAGAACTGGCTTTGGACCAGGTTATCAAAAGAAAAAAAATGAGTCTATTCAATCCTGTAAATACCGGTAATAAAATATGTTTGGCTATCTGCCTGGCCCATTTTCTTGATCCCCAATTACCCGAGAGCGAATTGGAAAGTCATGCGGCCGTTATCCAAAACAACGCCGGGTTCACTAGTCAAGACCCGATAGGTCTTCATGACATAGCTAAGTTTGAAAATCTGCTAGGCATCAAAATCGTCGTTTTTTACAGGTCGAACGATGGGGGGTTAGAAACGTTCAAAAATCAGGAGGAGCCTCATCTGAAAACGATATGCCTTTACTTGCAGGACGAGCATTACTATATGATATTGAATCTGACCGCATTCATCGGTACAGGTTATGTATGTGAATTTTGTTTTAAAGGGTACACAAGCCACAGAAATCACAGTTGTAGACACGTTTGCAACGTTTGTTTTGACCGAGATTGCTACAAGCACCCTAAAACAGTCGTTCACTGCGCCGATTGTCTGTGCTATTGTAAATCGAGCTACTGCTACGACATGCATAAGAAGATACCCCTAGGCCAAGAAAAGATACCATGCGATGTTATAAAATATTGCAAGCTATGTAATAGACGGTACGAAATTACAGGATGCACCGACAAACAACATCAATGCACCCCCATCCGTTGCATTCATTGCCGCGAGGATCTACCGGTCCAAGGGGTACATAGATGCTTCATACAACCCCAAGCTCCCAAGGGGTCTAGCAAAAAATATATATTTTATGACTTCGAAACGTGCTATGAAAACGGCAGGCACGTCGCTAATTTCGTCTGCGCAATCACTTTTAAAGGCAAGAAATTTGTGGCTGAAGGCCCCGACTGTATAGATCGTCTAATCACCCGGTTCAGACGCCCTCGATACAAAGGATACTGTTTCATAGCCCATTACGCGTCCAGATTCGACTCCTTCCTAATTCTTGAGTATTTTTGCAAAGTAGGGCTTACGGTCGACATCATCATGCAAGGATGTAAATTAATCTTCATGTACGATGATGCCTTTGCTCAGCGATACATCGATAGTTACAGCTTCATACCGATGGCGCTGTCCAAGACACCCGCTGCTCTAAACTTGACAACAACGGAAAAAGGCTACTTCCCCCATCATTTCAACCGGCATGAAAATGAGAGGTATGTGGGACCCTACCCTGACAAAAAGTTTTACGGGTATGACAACATGTCCGATAAAGACCAGACCAAGTTTAATGCGTGGTACGGCACTGTTACGGGTAAGGTCTTTCGCTTCAGGGATGAGCTGCACGAGTACGGAGTGAACGACGTTGTCTTATTGCGGGATGCTTGCATGAAATACAGAGAAGCGTTCATAGAGTGTACTGAACTTGATCCGTTCAGCTTTACAACGCTCGCTAGCTGTTGTATGGGGGTCTTCAAGACGCGATATCTAGCCAGAGACACTCTGGCTCTGACGCATAATAATGCGTACGTCCAGCAGAGTAAGACTTACTCAAACGGTTCGATCGAATGGCTGGAATATGTAAAAAAGACCCGAAACGTCGACATTCACCATGCATTAAATCACGGTGAAGTGCAGATCGGCCGTTACTTTTTAGACGGCTACTACGAACAGAACGGATCGAGGTATGGTTTAGAATACCTCGGATGTCTCCATCATGGTCACGAATGTCGCTTCAACCCCGATCATACGCACCCCTTGTCGCACGTACCCTACGGCGAACTCAGGAGACAGTCTGACGACAAAGTGGAAATTCTGCAAAATGCCTACGGGGTAAAAGTGGAAATTTTATGGGAATGTCAGTGGCTGAAAATGAAACAGACTGACCCCTCGGTGAAAGAATTTATGAGTATTTATTCGGCCAGGCCAGGAAGAGCTATCCGATCGGTCACCCCGAGATAATTTTCAGCGACTTTGAACCGATTGAGAATTATTACGGTCTTATCAAGGCCACTGTGTACCCTGCACGCAAATTACTACATCCGGTTTTACCGTACCGCTGTGGCGGGAAACTAATGTTCCCGTTATGTCGAACATGCGCACGCGCTGAAAACCAGGCAACGAGTTGCACGCACACGGACGTGGAGAGGGCTCTCTCAGGTTGCTGGGTCAGCATCGAACTTTTAAAAGCGATCGAGAAGGGGTACGTGGTGGCAAAGGTCGACGAAGTGTGGCATTTCCCACAGCGGTCAGATACGCTGTTTTGCGATTACGTAAAAACGTTTTTACGTTTGAAACAGCAAGCGTCCGGTTTCCCGTCAAACGTAGTCTCGGACGCGGACAAAGATAATTACATCATTGGATATTATGAAAAAGAGGGGATCCAACTTGACCCCGAAAAAATCAGTTACAACCCCGCCCAGAGGTCTATCAATAAATTACTTCTTAATTCGTTATGGGGAAGATTTTCTATGCGCGAACATTTACCGCAAACCCTGCTCGTGAAAGACCCTGAAGATTTCGCACAAATCATTTTTGGTAAGACCGATATCCTGAAATATTTCACATTCATCTCAGACGACGTGGCTCTCGTCCAGCATTGTCGACCCGAAGGGGATGTTTGTGAGACTCGCAACATTAACGTGTTTATAGGGGCGTTTACGACGGCTCACGCCCGGTTAGAGTTGTACGACCTGATGGACAGACTCGGCGACCGGGTGTTATACTCCGATACCGACTCCGTTATATTTGTGTCTAGGGACGGCGACTGGATACCCCCTCTGGGGGATCATTTGGGGGAGCTGACGGATGAAATAGGGGACGACGATTACATCACAGAGTTTGCCTCTAGTGGTCCCAAATCGTATGGCTATCGCACAGCCAAAGGAAAAGTGTGCATGAAGGCTAAGGGTATAACTCTGAACGCTAAAAATTCCCAAGCTATCCGTTTAGATACTCTGATAGGTCTGGTTACCGTCTCGCGACGACACTCATGGCTCGTTCTGAAAACATTGTAAGGAATAAAAAGCGACTCACGTTGCACAACAAGTCAGTCGACAAAAGGTTCAAGGTGGTGTACAATAAGCGTAGACTTTTACCGGATTTCAACACCCTTCCTTATGGCTACTAATTCGATGATGCAAAGAGGGGCTCGGGATGCTTCTGAATTTGACTTTCGACTTATTCATCCTTTCTTGTGTGTGATCAGTGGCCCGTCCAATAGCGGCAAAACCTACTTCGTAAAGAGCTTGTTGGAAAATGGTTTAAATATGATTTCTAAAAAAATTTAAAACATTGTATATATCTACAATTGTTGGCAGCCTCTGTACGACGAGTTGCTTAAATTGTATGATATTAAATTTGGGTTGTCGAATACCCGAGTCTCTGAATGACGACGTTACTACCCGTGACCCACAGCTAATTTCCATGAGAAGACTGTTAGAAATTGTTACGTGTTATGAATCAAGCAAGGGGAATCTTGAAGTACAGAAGGGTCTTCACGCAGTTTGTACATCACCATAATCTTAGCGCTATTTATATCGTACAGAATTTATTTGCTCAAGGTAAATCGAGCAGAACCATCAGCTTGAACACTAATTATTTAATTTTGTTTAAAAACCCCCGTGATGCTAATCAAGTGATGGTGTTAGGTCGTCAGATGTACCCTAACAATGTAAAATACTTTATGGAGTGTTATCAAGATGCTACGAGTCAGCCCAACGGATACCTTATGATAGACTTTAAAGCAAAAACACCCGAGCAGTATCGGCTCAGAACGGGGTTGCTTTCCGACCACCAAGTGGTCTACCTCCAGAAAAAAAGGAGCACGTGATCATTCGTCATGTCTGCCAGGCTTTGTAAACACCTACCCCTGTTAAAGCTGATACATAAAGCCACGCCTAAACAGCGGCGTCTTATTTTACACGCGGCGTCCGACGACCTCATTTTAGCACTTTGTGAAGTAGCTCTTAACATCCTCTATGGCACGATTCCAATCACCCGTCAGCAGTACCAAAAACTGAAAAGGAGAAAAGCAGAAATTAAACTCGTTGCCAATAAGAAGATAGGTATAACCACCAAGAAGCGCGTTTTCAATCAGTCCAGCGGTTTTCTTTTACCGCTTCTGAGCGTCGCTGTACCCTTTATTTCCAGCTTAATATCGGGCAGACAGGGCTGAGGATGCAGTATGCTGAAAAGATGTATCTCGTCCCCCAGAACCAGCTGGAAAAGTTGCAATCAGGGACCACCCGTGAGAATATTCAGCAGGTCGTAGAGAATGATCTGGACACTACCATAAGAAATATTTTACTCAGGACTGATATGGATCATTACCGAGGCAGGATCGATGAATGATGAATTATTTGCTCAACAGAAGTGTTTTAAGAATGCAGAGAGAGAAACCTCCATAAATGAGATGTGCTTTAGTTTTCATTTTCAGCTATCTACGCAGGTAAAGCTTCTTCACACAGATTTAAAATAACGCATAATTAGGCACATTGTAGTTGAGGATTATAGTGTGAGGGCAAAGCTCCAGCTTTACTTCAGTGTCGAATCGTTGACATATGCAAAAGGTGGTAAGTACCAAACCAAAATGCCATTGAACGTTAAGTTCGCAAAAAAACAATCACCAGCGAAACCCACTTCCTAGTCAGCATTGTTAAATACTACTGTGTAATGCTATGTGAGTGTTTACCACCTGTCTACTATTTTTTGCCCAAAAATGACTAATTATTTATAAAAGTGGTAGACTCAGTAAGTATTACAATTTAAATAGCAATTAATATGTGATGATAACTCCCCAACTTTCAGCAGCCTTTACTAAATGTCTTACGTAACATGGTCCTTCAGTAATCATTCTAATATGTTGATTTGGTGATCAAGAAACATTTCTTTAATTTCAGTGTTAAAAACTAAGTTGTGCTGCTTAATATTTTGCTGGAAACTGTTAACATTTTCAGGATTCTAATAAATAAAAAAAACAAAAAAAAAACAAAAATTAGGATAGAACGTTCAAATACAGCATTTATTGAAATGATTTCAAACGATCCAAAAACAAGTTTTGAACAGTAATGATATTTGTTGTTGGGCCAGTGTTACACACCATTTATGCCATTATTTGAGCAACTCTAGGGTTTTTGCCCAAAAAACAACGTCATATTACACAACATAAATACAATTTACACTTTCATCTGAAGGGAAATCAACCTTCAGATTGCTTAATTATATTTATCTCTGCATATTAAACAAATAAAAAATGCCTGCTTTCTGTAACTTCCTCTATATTTCTGTCAGCAACTGTAAGGTGCTATTATCTTTCTGGATCTTTACCTTTAGCGGCTTTCTCACACTTTGACTCTCACCTCAGTGCTTCAGCTCATCTGACTTTCCTCTGTTGCTCTTGCTTTCATTACTTCATAAGCCTTAGCCATTTCCAAATGAGCCCCTCAGTAGTATGGGAGATATCCTCTTTAACCCCTGCTCCCACCCCAGTTTCACAGCTTCAAACGGCTCCTTTGACCTACTCCATCATCCCCTTCTCATCCTCTTGGAGCCTTGAGCGTCACTGTCATTTGCACTGTTTAATGCCGTGTGACCACACAGTCAGGCCATCAGAGCTTTGGCTGGCTAGTTTTGATCTAATATTGATTTCCCATTGGTTTCCTTCATAACTCAATGCATGTTCCTTCATATCTGTTCTTCTTTAACTTTTATGACCTTTGATCTGTGTGGAAATTCAGTGTCTTTAGAGGTTTGTCTTGGCTGGCAACCGACAAACAGTTGTGTTGTGGCTAAGCGCTGCTGTGTTTATGTAATTCACTTATGCAAAGCATTGCTTGTGAAGCGCTCGGACGACGTGGCGTAAGCAACGCCATATGGTCAATGAAGCGTAATGACCTAAATACACTTGCAATATTAATTTGTGTCCATATTGAATATTTTAGCTACTCCGAGATTTTACAACACCACACTTTTTCACCCAAGCTAAAAATGTCTCCAAGTAACTGTGCTGGTAAAAAGGAAAAATATAACGTCCCTACAGAGTTCAGGTCTATAAACCTTTTTTCCCATAGTGTTATAGTCTGATAATTGGCTTGTGCCACCAAACCGGTGCTATTATAAGGGTAATTTAAGAGCTGGGTGGACCAATCTAATGGAAGAGGAAGTGTTAGGAGAGAGGGGTTGAAAATGGGCAAACGGGGACGTAATGACCTATTGCTTGTCTCTTGAAGCGAAATTGGCTGTTTTGTAGATTGTTTGATCTGCTTTGCAGTGGACTGTCAGTCTGTCACACAGCCAGTCCGCTGTGCAGTTTGCCACCATCAACTCAGCTCTCATTTAGCGAGTTTCCCCATTCTGCTCACATTCATGTCATCTGACAGGGAAATTGCTTTTCTTGTTATCGGATATCGCTCTTCACATGAAGCTCGGCATAGACGCTCAAGCTTAAAGAAATAAGCATTTTGAAAAAACTCAGTGTGTTTATCAAAATGGGCTTTGAGATTACACTGGGGATTTTATTATAACTGTATGTTGCAATTATAGTGGCCAGAGGCAAAAAATTTAACATTTTGTGTTATCATTGTACAGTATAAATGATTTTGGGTATCATTTGAGATTACAGCATTCTCTCATGAAACTCAATCTATGATATTATGGATATGCATACAAATGATTGTGTAAAAGCTGTTCATGAAATATTTTCAAAGCTATTCTCTTGCTAGGACTCATGCCGTTTATATCTGGGGGTCAAGGTTTGGCTGGTTAGCACGGCCTCATTAGCTCCCGTTGCCGTAACTATACCATCTGGTTCAAAAAACAATTTTTCATTTACAATCATTTAAAGGCAACTGTGTTTTCTGATAGAAATAACATAAATATATATTATTAATATTTCATTATAGTGTAGTAGGTGTTTTATTTTGTATTTGGGAAGTCGTTATATAGACTATTTTACATCATAGATAGTCATTAATGAAGGTTGTGGGACAGTGAATGCTTTTGTGGTGCCATCAGCCAGTCAGTAATAATTTTCCTGCAGCTCTAGAGTAATTAGACACATGGTATTTACAAGTGATTCTAAGTGTCATTGAGAATAAAAGAGGATGCTAACGGATAGCGTTCTCCAGATTTTGTAGATCTCTTTGTTTTATATCAGCAATAATATACATTTTGACAGAAGTCTTAAAGGGGGTCATATGATGCGATTTCAAGTTTTTCTTTCTCTTTGGAGTGTTACAAGCTATAAAGAAGATCTATAAAATTGCAAAGACTAAAGTCTCAAAACCAAAAAGATATTCTTTATCAAAGTTAAGACTCAGCCACGCCCCCCTAAAACGGCTCGTTCTAACATGCCCCCACATATCTACCTCACTATGTGGAAATATTAGCATAATGCAGCCCAAATGTGCACGCAAAGAAAGAAGGTGTGGTTTCAGTAACCGCAGTTAGTGTTGAAGCAACGATGTCAGGGAGACGCTGTGTGTTTCTAGGCGAAAGCAAAAGCACTTTATTTAGCCTTCCGGAAGTAGATGCATTTAGGAATCTTTAAGATTACTTACAACAGAACAGCAATGCATTTTATGGATGACCGTTTCCTAGGAGAGGAGGTAATTCTGACTTGCTATGAACCAATCTGGCGCTTCTGAATCAGCTACTGTTTTGTTATTAGTTTAAGTATTTGCTATTGACTGTTCAATTGCGGAGTTTTGCACATCGTGTGTGTGTGTGAGTGAGAGTGAGAGTGAGAGTGAGAGAGAGAGAGAGAGAGAGACAGGGTCACATCACAGTGGAGTCAGCTGTCTTAACCGTGGCTTGTGTACTGCAAACACATATTCATCACTGTGTCTGTCACGTGACTCTGTTCCCCTTTCGGGCTCTGTCTTTACATTTATTTTTAAAGATGAAGCTGGCGATTATGGTAAAGGACGTTACATTTCCGACGAGTGCTTGAGGTGTTCGGCCAATCACAATGCACTGGTTCAGCTGGCCAATCAGAGCAGAATGCACTTGTCGCGAAGAGGGACTTTGTAGGGGGGGAAAACGAGCCGTTTGAGAGGAAAACGGGGCACTAGAGGACCTACAACTAATGTCCGTATTGAAAAACATAATGTGTTGTTTTGAACATAAATGTATGTCAAATATCTGTTACACCAAATACACACACATAAGATCTTTAAAAAAGCATCATATGACCCCTTTAAATATTTGCTCTAACAACTGTTGCACGTCGTGGCCTGCAGGAGGATGTGGGCGTAATGTAATTTCCATATGGAATCGCAAGGGGAAAACAACAGATTGGAGACTGTCGCTGTTAGCGGTTGTTGCCCTTTCCAAAGCGTTGGCATTTTCATCGGTCAGTTTGTCCCTTGTTTCCTCTGGTCAGTTCAACTTGTGCTACTTGTGTTTTTCTGTACAGCTGGGAGGACACTGATGTGGTCTGAACTCCCTTGAGAGAGTCTGATCACAGGCTTAAAATTGCTTTAGAGAAATCAAATAAGGCTGCTTCCTCATAGCAAATTGTACCGTTTGCTTCGCTTTTATTGTATAGTCAAAGTTTATGGTCTCACCTCTTCCCACAATGACTCATTGAGTCACTAGCTAATTGGAATTTGAATACAAGTTAATTTGCATTGATTGCTGAATGCAGAGTTTTTGTCTTGAGACTTTCAGCAGGGAGACCCATTGGCTGATGCAAAGCCTCGAAATACACTTTTTTTTTTTTTTTTTTACCTGGTATGCATCGTAGAAGTTCCCCATCCCTTTGCCATGCTCTTTGGCCACCCATCTTTCCACTGATAATTGGATCCTGGAAAAAGCTCAGTGAGAAACTACTTTACATAGCTTTCTAAATCAGAACATGGGATTCCAGTGCGCTTCAATATTGCATTTCAACACTGTGTGAGTGGATGAAATATTCATACCCCCAAAATGACTTTAATATGGGGATCTTTCTAGAAATGTGAGAGTAGAATTTGACCTAATCTGGCATTCATTTCATATCTAATAACATTTCAATGTATCTGTTCATCTAACCGATATCTGAGCTAAAAATGACATACTGTATTTTAATAGTTAAAACATTTTTATAGATCTTAACTATATTTAAATATGTCTTTTAATCAGACATGAAAAACATCAGCTAGTTCAAGCTGTGTAGAGAGTAAAAGCACAGGATGCTTTGTTAAGACTGTAGCAGTTGCATGGTAATGCCTCGCAATCCCTTAGTGGAAATGGAAACTTGGAATTTTCTAGTAGTTCTAAGATCAAAAGTTTCCATCGATCCAGTTTTGCACGATACAAATTCTGCTAAATGAATACTGTAGCTGAAATATTATCAAGACACTTGCAGTAGAGCTACTAATTAGCAAATCAAACTAAGCTACAGTGTTGATGCATAGCTAACAAAAAAGAAGCAGCACTACTACCTTAACTACATTTTCATTAGCGTGACAGTAGCTCAGCTTTTCCAACAACAAGCTACCTTATTCAAGAGGCAGCAATGTAGCATGAGAACATGGTATATTGCTACGGTATGTCTCATTGAGTGAACTGAGGCAAACACACTTTTAAAACATCCTCTCTCTCAGACAGTATGTCAAGTTTGAAAGTCTATTTTGCAACCCAGGCTCATTTGAACAAAACATGTAAAAAAAGAAACCTTAACAAATGTTTTTGCACATTTAACATTGCTTCTTTTATATTAGTGATGCTAAAGGAGCTTTCATATTTTCCCGAAACAGATAAACGGCAACATATTATTAAATTGTTTGTTGTACATGTTCTCTAAATGAAATGTTCGGTGAGTGATGCTAAAAGTTTAATTCTCTATTGCATTTTAAAATAATGGTTCCACCTACACTTAACTCTCCCCAAGCCTAATTGATAGTGTTGACAAAAGCAAACATGAGATACAATAAATAAATAAATTCTGAGGCAACTTTGCCACTTCAGGTTGCTTCTACAAGTCTTTAAGCTCTTTTATTGTGACTTGTGTTCCTCAAGTGCTCTGTAGTGCTGTACCAGGTGAGCTACTGAGCAAGTTTACTACATTAGAAAAGCCATATATTGAGCTGGTTATGTGATGTAAACATCAAAATGTATTAGTTTACAAATCACAGGAGGAAACATGCAAAAATAAGTTTATTCAATTCAATTCAAGTTTATTTGTATAACGCTTTTCACGATACAAATCGTTGCAAAGCAACGTTACAGCAAATTAAGTTTCTACAATATTTAGTGATAGCTTATCAGTGGTGACTGTCAGTTAATATATTTATGGCAGAAAGTATGGAAAAATCAATTAAAGATGTAATCAAACAGACTATGAACACTATTAACAGCAATTATATATGATGCAATCAAACTTATAGCAAATGTGGTAGTTCTGTATGTTGTTTAAGGGTTGGCATCATCTGAGGTCCTCTAAGGGGTTGGCATCATCTCTTCCTAGGTGTTTCGGATCCAGACGAAAGCTTGTGTAATCCTACTTACCACGGGGTGGCACACAGAATAGAGACATATTTAGCGTAGCTGCTGTTCCAACCAAGCAATATTGATTTGTTTAACCCAAAGTTAAGAATAATAATTTGCATTTGATCAGATATAACTGCAGTACAAGATTATGAGATGCATTATTTGAATGCTTGGCCAAAGAGATGTGTCTTTAATCTAGATTTAAAAAGAGAGAGTGTGTCTGAACCCCGAACGTTATCAGGAGGCTATTCCAGAGTTTGGGAGCCAAAATGCGAAAGTGGACTTTGCTATAGTCTTACGGTACTACCAAAAGTCCAGAGTTTTGCGACTTTAGGGAGCGTGATGGATTGTAGCGTTGTAGAAGACTAGTTAGGTATGCAGGAGCTAACCCATTAAGGGCCTTATAGGCAAGTAATAATATTTTGTAACTGATACGGAACTTAATAGGTAGCCAGTGCAGAGACTGTAAAATTGGGGTAAAATGATCATATTTTCTTGACCTGGTAAGGACTCTAGCCGCTGCATTTTGGACTACCTGTAGCTTGTTTATTGAAGATGCAGGACAACCACCTAGCAGTGCATTACAATAGTCCAGTCTAGAGGTCATGATTGCATGAACTAGCTTTTCTGCATCAGTAACAGGTATCATGTTTCGTAACTTGGGCAATGTTTCTAAGATGGAAGAATGCTGTTTTGTAACATAGGAAATATGATTTTCAAAAGACAAGTTGCTATCTAATATAACACCCAGATTTTTGACTGTAGAGGAAGTAACAGTACATCCGTCTAGTTGCAAATTGTAATCCAAGAGATTCTGTGTACTGTCTTTTGGTCCAATAAGTAATATCTCTGTCTTATCCGAATTTAATAGGAGAAAATTATTGGTCATCCAATCTTTTACATTTTTAACACACTCTGTTAGCTTAGATAAATTAGAAGTTTCATCTGGTCTTGTTATATATATAGTTGAGTATCATCAGCATTACAATGGAAACTAATCCCATATTTTCTTATAATATTACTAAGGGGCAACATGTATATTGAAAATAGCAGAGGACCTAGGACAGATCCTTGTGTCACTCCATATTTTACTGGTGATAATTGAGATGACTCCCAATTTAAATGAACAAAATGGTAGCGATCGGACAGGTAGGATCTAAACCATCGTAAAGCCTGCCCTTGAATACCTGTATAGTTTTGTAATCGATCTATGAGTATGTCGTGATCTATAGTGTCGAACACAGCACTAAGATCAAGTAAAATTAGCAATGAAACGCAGCCTTGGTCTGACGCAAGAAGCAAGTCATTTGTAATTTTAACAAGTGCAGTTTCTGTGCTAGGGTGGGGCCTGAAACCTGACTGAAATACTTCATAGAGATAATTTTTTTGCAGGAATTGAGCAAATGACGAAATGTATTATAATCTGACCCTGTAATCATAATTTGTGTGAAAAGAAATAAAAGTTGTTGGTGTTTTACTGCCACAAGTGTTCATTTCAGCTGGAAACTGCAGTGAATTGCATGTATAGGTATGTTCTTCGAGATTTGTCAGGGCACATTTTTTCCAATTACCCAATGTTGCCAATTTTTTGCAGGCTACCATATTTTAAAAGACTGTTTAAAAAAAAAAGTTTTTCAAGTATAGTTACTGTAGTACATTTTTATTAGTAGATTGATAGCTAATTTTCCAAAGCAGTAGCTTAACTGTAACTGATTCTTTAAGTTGTGAGTAGCTTGAAGCTCAGCATGATTTGTCGTTGTTGCTCAGCAGTTTTAAAGTAGCTTTAAAGTTGAGAAATAATTTGTGTAATTTGTTTACTTTACTTAAAGCCCTTAAGTATAACACATTATAAAGGTATTCATAATGTACATTGAAATGCATTATATCTTTTTATAAATAATTGTAACTAAAGTTAAAATGCATTATAATATTTGAAGGTTTGTTTGTCACGTGTTTTAATGCATTATGTGTAACAGTGAATGGGACTAGTCTTAATGTATGCTAAATCAGTTTTGGGGAAAGTTACTTTTAAAAGTAAAGTAATGCATTACAATAATGCGTTACTCCCTAAAAAAGTAACTAATTACGTTCCTTAGTTACTTTTTATGGAAAGTAATACATTACATTACTTTTGCGTTACTTTTGTGTTACTTTTTAAATATAAGCCGGGCTTGATTGTTTTTAATATAAGAAGTTCTATTTATAGCAAATATAAAAGCCCTTTCACACCAAAAAGTGTAATGAATAAACCTCAGGCTGAAAGAAAAGTAAGTTCACGTCTGTACAGTAGAGCGCAGGAGAAGAAACACTCTTCAGCAATAAAAAAAAAACAAAAAACAAATGTTATGTCTATCTAAGTCATTTTTGCTTATTAGTATGCTTGAACTGGATCATCAAAGGTCAGCAGCAAAGATATTGGTTAATAAAATGGGATTAGATACATTTGTGTTATTTAACATTTAATTATTGCAGGTTTGTGTCATATTCTGAGTTTGCATTTCACTGTTTTAATTCATTTTGATGAATACTAAATCTGTTTTTTTGTGAGTGGGATGAATTAATGCACATTCACATTTAGTCTAGAACTACAGTAACATCATGTTCACACAGCGCACACAACTCCTCTGCCGTCAAAAATGTAACTACGTCGTTCGTGCATATAAGGTTAAGGGTGTGGGATGCACATCGGTGATGTGGAGGGAGAATAAACCTCTCGCTGGTCTCGCTGTCATCCCGTAAGACTTCGTGCAAGTCTGAAAGACGACCTCGTCTTCGTTATTCTCTGCTTCATCAGCAGCAGCTTGAAACATTCTGAATGCCTTTACAAAGTTTGCGCCATTGTCCGTGACAGTGGCAGTTATCTTACCACAAAGAGCAAATGAGCTGTGAATTTGCTCTATCTCCGCTGCGATGGCATCGTACGTGTGTCTCCCACGAAATCGCATGCAGGCGATTGCAGCTTTTTGGCGATGCAGACTAGCAGGGTCGACCCAGCGTACAGTAATGCCCAGAAAACTTTTATTCTGAGCAGTCCATGGATCTGCAGTGGTGGAAACATATTCCAGGTCGGCAAAAGTTCTCTTTAGGTCTGTCTCCATTTCCATATATTCACTGTCCAAAAAGTGTGTAAAGGTTTTGCGATCGGGCAGCACGCCCCGGTCCTTTTGCCTGTCACTGAGATTTCGCTTATGATATTACGAAATGTAGGCGCCTCCACAGTGGATAGTGGCTGCATCTCCTCGACAATAAAAGCAGCAACCAATTTGTTGAGTTCAGTCGAACTAATTGTTTTACCTGGTGAAGGTGAACTGAAATCAAACTTTTGTTGTTTAGCTTGAGGCGGGGTGCAGGTATCATTCGGCTCTTTCTCGTCCAACTCTGTTGTGCTGTGCTTTGCATGCAGATGTTTTTTTAAATTTGAAGTGTTTTTTTTGCAGTTGACAAGAGTTTTTCACCTACACATAATCTACATTTAACGACAATCCCCTTCTCCCTTTCTTCGACGAATTCAAAATAATTAGAATACTTCCATCGCAGAAATGTAAAGCTCTGACCAGCCATCTCCGTTTCTGACTATGTCTGTTCCCGCGCACGCATTGAGTGCGTGATTCTACGTGATTACGTTCATTTTAATTAAGTAATTACATTTTTTTAAAAAAGCTAATTAATTAAACTGAAAAAAGTAACTCGCGTTACTTTTTTAAAAAAGTAACTCAAATATTCATGTGTAAATTTATAAAGTAATGTGTTACTTTACTAGTTACTTGGAAAAGTAATCTGATTACGTAACTCACGTTATTTGTAATGCGTTACCCCCAACACTGATTATAACGATGGTTATAATTATTCCTAAGATCATACAATGCATAATAAATGCATTAAAACTACCTTTATAATGCATTATACACACAGGCTTTAAGTAAAGTGTTACCTAATTTGCTTTACCAGACTACTTAATAGTGCTTGTCTCCTGGTCTCCAGACAGGGTAAAAATTTCACAGCAATCAAAACTCAGTTAAAAATATTGTCACACGGTGACTTTGATGTTGTCAAATTTATTGATTTCCAAAGGAAATGTGTCACGAGAGAGACCTGGTGGGTTGTCATCTCTCTCGTTGTGATCAGGTTGGGGGAACGCGTACCAAGTAACGTGCGTTACGTAATAATATTACTTTTCTGAAGTAACTAGTAAAGTAACGCATTACTTTATAAATTTACACATGAATATTCGAGTTACTTTTTTAAAAAAGTAACGCGAGTTACTTTTTTCAGTTTAATTAATTTGCTTTAAAAAAAATGTAATTACTTAATTAAAATGAACGTAATCACGTAGAATCACGCACTCAATGCGTGCGCGGGAACAGACATAGTCAGAAACGGAGATGGCTGGTCAGAGCTTTACATTTCTGCGATGGAAGTATTCTAATTATTTTGAATTCGTCGAAGAAAGGGAGAAGGGGATCGTCGTTAAGTGTAGGTTAAGTGTAGGTGAAAAACTCTTGTCAACTGCAAAAAAACACCACTTCAAATGTAAAAAGCATCTGCATGCACAGCACAGCACAACAGAGTTGGACGAGGAAGAGCCGAATGATACCTGCACCCGCCGCAAGCTAAACAACAAAAGCTTGATTTCAGTTCACCTTCACCAGGTAAAACAATTAGTTCGACTGAACTCAACAAATTGGTTGCTGCTTTTATTGTCGAGGAGATGCAGCCACTATCCACTGTAGAGGCGCCTACATTTCGTAATATCATAAGCAAAATCTCAGTGACAGGCAAAAGGACGGGGGGCGTGCTGCCCGATCGCAAAACCTTTACACACTTTTTGGACAGTGAATATATGGAAATGGAGACAGACCTAAAGAGAACTTTTGCCGACCTGGAATATGTTTCCACCACTGCAGATCCATGGACTGCTCAGAATAAAAGTTTTCTGGGCATTACTGTACGCTGGGTCGACCCTGCTAGTCTGCATCGCCAAAAAGCTGCAATCGCCTGCATGCGATTTAGTGGGAGACACACGTACGATGCCATCGCAGCAGAGAGCAAATTCACAGCTCATTTGCTCTTTGTGGTAAGATAACTGCCACTGTCACGGACAATGGCATGAACTTTGTAAAGGCATTCAGAATGTTTCAAGCCGATGATGATGAAGCAGAGCATAATGAAGACGAGGTCATCTTTACAGACTTGCACGAAGTCTTACAGGATGACCGTGAGACCAGCGAGAAGGTATATTCTCCTCCACTCACCGCGGGATGTGCATCCACACAACTTACCTATATGCACGAACACGTGGTTAAATTTTGACGGCAAAGGCAGATTGCAAGCAGGGTACAGGAGTGCAACTGAAATGTGTTCAGCCTGTGGTCAAAGTTAGTCGATCAACTGTGCATCAGAGACTGGCAGAATTCAGCAAAGAAAGTTGCTGTCCTGCAACTACAAGGTGGAACCTCGTATCATGATCGCTTAGCAGGAGTCACAGAACTTCCCTTAGAGACCTCAATCACACTTTGCACTCGCCGCGACATCAGATGGCATTACAGAGAGAGAATGTCAGTTCCTAAAAGGAATACTGCAAGGTTCTGAAACCTGTCTGGAGGCTTTGGATATACTTCAACGTGAAGATGACTGTTTCTACGGCACCCTCAACATACCCTTGAATTTCCCCTGATGGCCAAAATCTTGGCAACTGAAAGAGGGCCTCTCCCATGATGGCGACTCCCAGACCTCATGTTAAGGTAAGTTGTCGCACATAGCTATTGAGTATTATTAATCATTATAGTATGTAGTTTTATTTTGTCAGTCACTCTTTAGCACTGTGTTATACAATACAGAATTGTTTGTAAGCAGCTTTACAGTGTCAAACAGGAAAATAATGATTCAATGGTGCAAACAGAATTCAATTTTGCTGTAAAGCAGCTCTAAAAAAAATAACAGTCATTATTCAGTTCAAATCGGTCAGTGTGTATTTCGTTTGGTCAGTAACTGCAGTTTATTAATTATGAAATGAGTTTCATATGTATAAGGAAGCTCTGGAGGAACACAGTGAGTCATCATCCAGTTCAGTTCTCATACAATAGGGTCAGGCATTCAAAGGTCCAATATGTTTATGGATCGGTTAAGTTAAATTCTACTTTTTTCCCTGCAATTTTAATTATTGGTATGAATGCCTGTCTATTACGTTTTAAACTTGTAAAACTATCTAAAATTCTCTTGAGCTATCAAGACACGGTTTAGCTCCATCCTTGACAGTGATGAAGCTTTGCTTGCTGCGGTAACCCTGCCAAAATTCAAAGGCATGAAACAAGAAATGACAACATCAAGATGGTTCTGGCAGCACAATGTCGTGTTCTCACTGTTGAGATACCACAGAAAGAGCCACTGCAGTCTGCAGTCTTCAAGCAGAGACCATGAAAATGACTTCTTCGCACTTCCTGAAGAGGAGAATCAACATGACAAACATTCGTTCTTTTGTTACGTGATGTGACAGCAGTATTGGATACAGAAATTAGTTCATCATACAACATACAGGTTATAATAAACTAATGTAATGTGTTTGTTGTAAGATACTGAGCCGGGAAGAGGTCACGTGAAGAACGAACGACTCAAACCGAGGACTCCAGAGGTGAACTAATCAATTCTGTTTCAAGTTCTGCATAGCTTCAGCTTATGGGATATGTTGTGACAAAAGAACGAATGACTCGATCGGGATGTGAGGTAACAGACTGCATATAGCTTGAAGCAGTGAATTAATCGTTTGTGTTTGTCATAATTTGCCCTTGGTTGCATCATAGTTGTTTTTCTTATTCGAAATATGATCAATGTTGCTTCAGTAGATGTGTTGGTGTAACTGGCTATTAACATGTACAACTTCTGACGCGCACGAGAAACAAACACTGATGAAACGACACTACCTGATTAAACCGCGCAGCCCGAGAGACCAGCTGACAACGACTGTAGCTCGACGCTTCCGCTGCTCTATTGAAGCGATAATAACCAGCGCTTCAATTCGGCACACGACACCTGTAACGTTAGGCCTGTATGTGAACCGGAGAGTCTCTGTGGTGAAGCTAGTGGAAGAAACCGATGAAGGTGAAAGTTGTTAAACTCTTGCAAAAGAACCGGGAAAAATAAGCACCACACCTATTTCCCACTGGCAGTTATGAGACATGATAGAAAATAGTGGCCCTTAATGATATATATTATTAAAGTCAAGTCGCCTTTATTTATATAGTGCTTTTAACAATACGATGGTCAAAAGCAAAAGGATTACAGCAGGTAATTAGGAGAAAGTGTGTGTGTCAATGCAAAATGAAATGTAACACCAAATTGTTCAAGTTAAAAGACAGTGTCACATTGAATTCAGTGATGTAATAACGTGCCAGACTCAGTCCTTTAAAATAGTATCTTGCAGTCATGTGCGATCAAAGATCATTACTGAGTAGACACTGGAAATTAAAGGGTCCCCAAACCTAAGCGCCAGAAGTAGCGACAAGCAAACAAGGAAACCAAAACTCCGATCAGTACCAAATTGGAAATAGAACCCCCCTTGGAAGAAGGAAAAAACACGCGAGGCGTCAAATCGGTAGGGGAACAGTACTTATTTAATAGTGTCAACGAAATTCTTATAGGCTATCCTTATATAAACATTGGGTAAAAATAAAGGCCATACAATTCAATTTCTAGAGAGAGTTACTATAACTAAGTAACTCTGGATTCCAAGAATACATAGTTTCATTAAGGGCACAAGGAGAATGTAGATCAGTTCAAAACTTATGAATTTAATAATTAAGGCCTGCGATATCGTGATATTAATTTTGTTCAAATGAGATTAAGTATATTAAATATGAGTTAGTCTAGTTTCGTCCTTTATTATTAATAATAATAATTTACTTATTCCAATGCCCTAATGCCCTAGAAAGGCAGAAAAGTTTGGGGGAGTGTGGTGGGCCAGATGGTCGGCGAAGTCATATGCCCCTTGGATGATTCTCCTCCTACTCAATAGTTTACAGTATTAGCATGGTCTGATCTTTTTGGCTCGAAACTAAACTCTTAAGGGAGCCCTTATGCTCAAAGAGTTGTTTGTGTTTCTGGAAAAAAACCTGTTGCTTTGACTCATATATCTGATGTAATGTAATATTCTTCTATGTTGTAGCCTGGAAGTGTGCCACACTCATGTCTTCTGTGTTGGAGATTTGATTTTTTAAAAAAAAACACAAGGATAGGCTACTATGAGGGAGGGAATTGTGTTAAAAAACAGCCCCAGGGCCCTATTGCTCTTAATCCAGGCCTGCTGTCTGCCTCTCAGGTCGCCGATATACCAGTTTCTCGGCGCCTCTTTCATCAGTTTGGAGCGAAGGCATGCAGACAGGGGAGGGTACTATTGTCCAAATACCTGTCCACTCTTAATAATAGACTTTCACTGGGCTTGCTAGGCCTGATTATAAGATATTTGAAACCCTTATTTGTTTGTATCATCTCTGACTGTGCCTTCCACAACTTTATCTCAGAGATCTTTTGACAGTGCCTTGCCACACATAGTTGATTGTTTGCTTCAGTTACACTACCAAAGACTGAAATGCTCCAGAAAAGCTCTTTTCATGCTCAGCTGATCAAAATGAGCACAGCCGAGAACCGTCGATCACAAAAGAAAGTTAAATGGCTTTGTGTGCCATTGAGAAGATCAGCTCCATTTGATTGAGTTTACAAGTCATTTTTAGCAGTGGGGTGATCCTTTTTCCAACTCACTGATTCAGTTTTTTTTTCTGACATGTTGGTGTTAAATCTTTCAATTGGATGTTATAAGTTGCACTGAGTAAATACGACTGTAAATACAACTTGATGTACTAAAATAACTAAAACTGAAATAAAAATATTTTTAAAAACATTTTTTGTAAAAAACACAAATAAAAAACAAAAGTACTAAAACTTTAAATCAAAATAAAATGAAAATGGAAAATATAAAAATAAAACCAATTCAAAATATGATTAAAAACAACAATAGTATATCAATGATACGTAATAAAACGGAAATATAAATTAATAAAAACTATGTAATAAAAACTAAAACAAATAAAAAAATCACAACAAAATTACTAAAATAAAATTGAAATAGAAAATAATATACAAATAATATACAAATAAAACAAATTCAAAGCATTAATACTATATTAATGAGGCTAAAATAAAACTGGTGAAGAACAGCTGATGATTACTGATGATTAATGTACTTTTAACATCATGTGTTGTTTCACAATTATACTACTGATTTATTCAGCTTCTGTGAGCATTTGTTTAGGGTTCAGAAATGGATAATATCATTAACCTGATCGAAAAACGATGGAAGTCTATGTGATGAGCTCACTAATGCAGTCAAACAATCATAATGTGAAGCTGCACGTTCATCACATTTACAGCTCTTGATGAGTGCATGTGATATTATGTAATGAACTGATCAATAGTGTGTGTGCGTGTGTGTGCAGCACGTTAATTAGACTGTCAGAGCTCATTAACTCAAACTTAACTGATGCTGTGACTGAAACTTCTAAACTCACCACTGAACTCAAACCGCTCGCCTGGTTCTGATCAAATACTACAGTGAAACATGATGCTTGTTAGAGCAGAATCAAGACTTAGTGACACTGGAGTCTCAGTGATGCACTTCCGTCTCAGGTCTAAATCTGATGCGCTCGCACCTGAACACCTCCATTTGCCAGAGACAACCTTCAAGCAGGGGGAGGCGGTGAAGAGGCGCCGGACCCAAGTGTCATATGGCGTGTTTCAGAGGGTAACACGCAGTTAAGCACCAGGGAGACGTATGCCATACGAGCGGGCAGGATCAGACTCCACAGACCAGGCACGTGGCTCCACGCTCGGGGGGGCACCCATGTGTCCTGCCGGCAACAAGCCGCAAGAGAACAGAGGACCAGCATTCCTGTCCCCACCACCTCGCAGTTACAGTTGCTATGGACATGCTTTTGAGTGGCCATCACATTCGAACTACCATAAATAAATAACAAACAAACTTTAAAGGGGTCATGAATTGAGAAATCAAAATTTTACCTCAGCTTTACGTTATACAAGAGTCATCCGTACCTAATAATCTATATGTAACTTCCGGCTAATTTGTCAGAAACTGAAACGTCCTGGTTCTGAAATAAAAGTTTTTTGAGAGCCGGCCCACGTTGAGACGCCAGCTAAGGAAATTGAGACCTGTAATAGATACCCCGGTTAACAGCTCCGCTCTCCACAGAAGAACTTCAACGTCGAATAGTCCCCCGAGCGCACAATGATCACATATGAAACAGTTGGGGAAATAAACAAGTGAGTGGACAAAACGGATCGATGCAGACCAAGCAATAAATACCCTGGGTTTTTAAAAGATAGCAGATGTGCAAGTGCCGGTGGTGGAAGAATTATCACATTAACTGCAGATGTGATCAGGTGGCAGTTCGGGATTCTGTAGTTTTGATAATTAGCTTCATTTAACCGCAGATTCATTTGTAAACAAGACAACAGGTCGACGATGGATTTGGCAGAGTGAGACTGAGATTTAATAAGTAAACCGGGCAATGCTGCTGCCTTTATAATGAATACGAACAGGAATTCATCCGTCACAATTAGGGGATAAACAATATTATGTTACTGTGTGTCACTATTGATTGGTTCGAGAGCGCTCTTGATATGTCTTGATATGATGATGTGGTCAAGTGTCAACCAAAAAGTCAAAGAAGGCTCAACTAGGAAGTTTAGTTACTATGCAAAACTGTTATCCATCACAGAAGTGACGGCGTTCGACTTCCAAGTCTTCAATGCGGCCCGCCCATAAAAACCAGCGTATCTCAAGCCGCCTCAAAACCAGGATAGAAAATAGCCTATTACTTATTGATTTAGATGTTTTTGAATGTAAAAACCATGCAAAAGTCATAAGTGGACCACAGACAACAGTATAAAAAAAAACGTTGCCTATTTGCTTCATGGACAAATCTGGAATGTGA
Source organism: Sinocyclocheilus anophthalmus (assembly GCA_018155175.1). Classification (NCBI taxonomy): domain Eukaryota; kingdom Metazoa; phylum Chordata; class Actinopteri; order Cypriniformes; family Cyprinidae; genus Sinocyclocheilus; species Sinocyclocheilus anophthalmus. Next base: position 225,445 of record JADLZN010004772.1, read on the forward strand.
TCTAATCTTTGTCAGTTCATAGTCAATGAAATACAAGAGATTATCTGCATCCAAACATGGTTATTTCCTTGGTAAATTATTTGACATATTTGATTGTATTTAAATGTATGGATAATGTTGCAGTCGCATTTGCATTGCATGATTTACAGTGTTAGGATCAATTCTGTCCTTGTGGGGAAAAAACATTAGACTTCATGTAGGTAAAAAGTGTAAACATGGGTGAAAATATGTAGGATGTGGACAAGCTAATATCCATTAGAAACTGTAAGAGTCTATTGGTAAATATTACAGATAGTTCACCGTGTGTATTTAAAACCAAAATTTCAGTTTGTTAGTACCCTAGAAGCCAAATCCTGAGCCCCTGTTATTAGCACGTATAGCCAACCAAATAATAAGTTTTCTTCAAATTGTGTCATATGTTCGTGGGACTGCACTACCAATAGAACAACAAATATCTTTTTAAAGCTGGAATACATATCTATTTATAGTTTTAAACATATATCTTACCAACATGTACGAACAAAAAAAATGTCTCAAAATTAGACAGTAGACAGATGATGTTTACTGTAACATATATTTTGAAATAATATATAAGCCATATGTATTTTTTGGAGGCATTTTTTTGTACCCCTTATCGTACTATATTTAAATATTTTAGAATTTTTTATGTCTCTGCTTCACATGAAACCCTGGGTTATGAGTTTATGTTAAAACTGTAATTCAAATGCATTCATTTCAAATATAGGCCTAACTCTTTTGTCCAGTAATTCAAAGCATGACGTGTTTATTTGGGACAAAAGGAGCTGAATTAGGTCACGGGTTCAAGCCGAATTGGTGTGTTTCTGGGTAGAAGCGTTCAGTCGCTCGATGTGCATTAGTCAAGCGCTCATCTGGTCACTGGCCTCAGTCTGCGGCTGTGAAACAGACTAAATGTGTGCTTTCAGTTCAGTGATGTAGCTACAGACAGCCTGACCTGATCCACGAATCCGCCCAGGACCGTCAGGTGTCTGCCTGGGTACGAGGCGAAGATGTGTCCTGTGGCGTTAATTCCTGTGACCGACAGGATCCCGC
>JADLZN010004773.1:0-143642 GCA_018155175.1 Sinocyclocheilus anophthalmus
GGACAGGGGGGGGGGGTAGTGCTAACTAGGCCTTGCTATAGTCCTCAAGCAAAGACTGTCTTGAACACACAAGAACTTCCCTCATTGATCCACTGCCTTTCTCCCTTTTTCTTTGAACCATGATGCTGCTGTGGCTCTCCATCCTCTTCCTCCAGCTAAACAGAGGACAGCCGCATCCTGATATCACATCACCAGGTCCAGCATCAGGTATTGCACTGAGGGACCAACCTGGACTTTTTATGACCAACTGTAGGACTCACACCCAGAAGGTGTAACGGCCGACTCGACGCCCCGAAATGATGTCTACCGACCTTACTCCCCGGCACTGCACACTACGTTTTGGCAGGTGCCCAATGTACTTAGATACCCTCGCTCTACGCAGAGCTTATATCAAACACATTCTCTCACCTCAGGTGCAGAAAATGACTCTCACTCAAGCAGAGCTAAGCGGACGTAACAGGCGTGACAAACGATTCCTAGGGGTCTTGCTCGGAGCTGCTGCTGCTGTTGGAACCTTGTTTAACCTGGGAGTGACCAGTGTCCACTCCGTGAGCCTATCTACCCTGAAGCATCATGTAAGGGAGATCCAGACTGAGATGCCCTAGCTGAGAGAACAACTCACACTACAGTGCCAAACCTTACAGACTATAGGCAAATCATTGAAGTGCACCCTGTTGGTTCTGAACACCCACATTGTCCTGCTGAACCAAACTGTGAACTCTGTGAAACAGTTATTCTCTGTTATACAGAATGGTGTTGCCCAAACTCAGCTGGTCACCGCGCTGATGTCTGACATGCTCCGTGAGGTGCGCTCCTCCATTGACAGCCTAGCCATGGGTAACAAAAAAAAACGAATTCCTTCCTCCGTATCTGGTGCCCCTGAGCCTTGTACAAACAGTGTTATCCTCTGTAACTACCCATCCAGCTGAACCTCTTCAAGCCCACCTTGCCTACTCCCTGGGAGGGTCCATCCTGCTACATGTTGACCCCGAGCAGAGCGAGATGGCGTTTCTTCTGAATCTACCCATCATTGAATCTGACAACATTAACAGACTCAAAAACATTGTCAGTGTTGGATTTTGGCAAGGAAACACTCACATCAGGATCCACACCCCAGATATGGTAGCCTATCATGATAGTAACCCACAGTTATACCTGGCCCCAAACCTTTGCATGTGTACCCTGACCAAAGACATTAATTATCTCTGCCCCAGCAAGCCCTTCCTTCGTGACAACACTGAAGGAATCTGCGGGTTTCAACCCATGCAAAGAGAGACACTCTGCCAAGTCTCGCTCACAAGTCACAGAAACAAAAGCAGAGATTGTGGCAAATCGGTGGCTCGTTAACACGCCCACCCGTACCGCCACACTGATCTATGACCAGCACGACACTGCCACCCGTGTCGGCCTGCCCAACCAGAGTATGTGGATTATGTGCACATTTGCCCAAAGGTGCCATCCTCCACCTCGTTGACCTGGCGCTGTACCACCTTCCAAGTGAGGAGTACCAATCCGAGGTAGAAATGCCGGCCTTCTTCAGGGACCACAATCTCACCCTGAAACCTGAATTGGAACTGAGCATTGAGAAGGGGGGGTCCCAGATGATTGAACAGCAACCGCCATCGACCATCTCCAAGCACTTTCCCGGATGCCTGTCCAGAACACCTTACCCGTCGCTCGATCCTGGACCTCTGCCAACACAGCACTTTGCCTTGCCACAGCAATCGGGTACACACTAACACTCGGTCTTGCTTTTGTCCTATTTAACAGAGTCAACCGGGTGCAAAGGTCCATGAACAGGTGCACAGCTGCCCTTCCTCGAACCTTCAAACAGAGCCACCGGAAGAGAGGGACCCAGGCGGAGACAATGCTGAAGCTGACCAAGGTTAAACCCCAAGCTGAGGATCCAAATGCTGAGGAAAATTAGAAACCACCTGCCATCTGGCCTTCCTGATTCACCTGCCATCTGACAATCCTGATCCACCTGCCATCTGACAATCCTGATTCACCTGCCATCTAGCTATTATGATCCACCTGTTACCCGATCATCATGATCCACCTGCTGTTCGACCATCATGAAAATTGTTGTCTGACGAAGTGTACAGGTGAACTTCGTCAGCCAAAAGGGGGGCTGTAGCGTCTGCGTATTATCATGCATGAGCGTTGGACTGTTTATGGTTTAAGAGACCCCTTTTAGCCTTTTGACTTTTGCATATAAATTACAGTTCTGGTCAGGGATGTTACTTGTATAGGGGTTGTAAATTTCCAAATGGTTCTTCGCCGTCAAAGAATATTAGAACCAGCCCCCACGAGAATCCTGTAATCTGAGTTCAAAAACATTCCACTTAGAGATGTGAATGGCCAAACGAACACACACACCCAAACTAACACACACTCACACATAAAGACATTTCTTTATTTTTAGACTATAATTAATCAGTTATATTTGTATCTGGTATATGCATGTGGTGTGTACATTCCCTTGTTAGATTAGATGAGTTACCACTCGTTATTTGTATTATTTAAAGCCATAAAACACTTATATTCAGGTGTATGTGTGTATCTTTGGTTTAATCTATTCCAGATTATTGTTTCTTGGTATCAATGTCACCCGTTCTTCATTTCTCGGACAATGACGTACAGTATGTGATTGTGAAACGCATCATATGACTCGCACGATATTTTGGGTTAAAACTACGGATGTTCCAGACCGGCCATAAAGCATGCAAATGAGCCATAAACAAAAGACAAAGAAAGTTTCTCCCGCTCAAAATCCATGTCTCTCATTAGTCAGAACACACGGACTATAACTCTACTCTCAAAAGCGATTAGCCCAGAATAAACTTTGCTCAGAAAACTTCTTCTTCGTTTGAGACAACACCTTTCAGGACTCTCAAGATCTTCCTTTTGAGTTTTTTATTTTCCGGCAGTTTTTATCTTTAAGTAACTTTAGTTGCTGTGGACTTTTCCTTCGTCAGAAGGACCAGAAGTAAAAACTTCCAGCTGACGCCTCACGAACTCATCAAAAGACCTCCGGTATCTACCGCATCCGGACTCTTCTTCAGCAATCGAAATCAATGCAAGTAACCGCTTGAAATTATTCAGATGCGTGTTTAAATCTCAGTCCATTTTAAGGCGATTATTGGATTCTTTGATGGTTTTTCAGAGGTTGTGGTTAAGTGATGTTAAATACTGCCATTCTTTTCCTATTCTCTATCTTTTCCTTACTTTGTTTCATTCTGTGTATATATGTTTTAGTTAGTTATATGTTAGATATAGTTTTCAGTTATTAAATCCCTTATATTCACAACGAATTGTCTCTGTTTACTGCTCACAGTTCGAAGTCAATGAATGTTTGAACCCTTGCTACATTTGGCTAAGAATTACTGCTAGCACTGCACAAAGAAGGACAGTTATTCTTCCTTGGCTTGGAAAATAATCTTTCCTTGAATTGATAAATGTTTATATTGTCTGCTCGGTGGACGGACTGATCAAATAATTGTAATATTGATTCTGCTACAGTTAATTCGAAGATATAATCTAAATATTTATTATGAATCATAACCAGTTGTGATTCGTCATAAATATTCCCCTTTTTAGAGCTAATAAATAATAATAAACGTTACATTAATATATGATTTATTTCCACAAATCAGCACTGTCTGCTTTAATGAATTAGTTTAAAGTATTGATTTGTTTGAGTCATCACACAAAAAATAATAATGGAAGAGCCTGCATTAAAGGGGTCATATGATGCGATTTCAAGTTTTCCTTTCTCTTTGGAGTGTTACAAGCTGATTGTGCATAGATAAGATCCCTGAAGCTGCAAAGACTAAAGTCTCCAAACCAAAGCGATATTCTTTAGCAAAGTTAAGACTCTGCCACGCCCCCCTAAAACGGCTCGTTCTAACACGCCCCCACATGTCTACCTCACTATGTGGAAATATTTGCATAATGCGCCCAAATGTGCACGCAAGGAAAGAAGGTGTGGTTTCAGGAACAGCAGTTAGTGTTGAAGCAGCATGTCAGGGAGACGCTGTGTGTTTCTAGGCGAAAGCAAAAGCACTTTATTTGGCCTTCCGAAAGTAGATGCATTTAGGAATCTTTAAGATTACTTACAACAGAACAGCAACGCATTTTGAATTGCAGTGTTCATTGGGTCTCGGTCTCGGCCCATCTGATCGCAAACCGTCAGCTGAGACAGATTGACTCACGGAAGTAACATGTCTCAAACTCTCTTGTGACCACTTACGATCGGATTTCCAGGAAATTATCACTACGTGAATGACTTGCTACTTCAGTGTGTGACTTAATTTCATCTGTCGATGCATGTTGATATTCAGGGGCAACCACATGATGCTAATGCTGCCCGGATCTATGAATTGATTTATAAATACGTTAATTAATGCATTACGATGAGATGCATACACATCATCTATCATGAGCATGTTTTTTTATATTTCAGAATTAAGAATCAGTTTAATAGGTTTTGGTGGCGTAAAAAGTGTCAGGGTGGTACAACTGTCTTGATATTAAAATGAAGAAAATGTATGTAAATAAATAAATAGAAATAGAAATACTTCTAGATAGAAAAAAATCTTTTGCCTGTCAAATTAAAGACATGTGGTTATAGTTCAAAATACTTTATCATAAAAATACTTAAACGTATTTTATTTCAGCTATTTGGCAAAGCAACATTTCTCAGTTTCTCAGCTGACGAACCTCAAGAGTTTTGTTTGTGCTAAGACCTGCTAAGATGCTAAGACTTGCTTCTACCAGGAGCATGACACGATGTTAAAAAGGTGACTCCAATCTGCGGATTGATGGATGCGTTGGAAACACATACTTGCTGAAGGGAAATAGGGTTCGAAATGGAGGTTTGTTTGCTCTGACAGCAACTGAATTACTTTTTTGCTGAAATCTGACATTTTTCATCACTTATATGATACATCTTTTGTGTGTGTGTGTGTGTGTAACTGGAGAGACAATCAAACAGGAGAATAATTATTTTCATATTATGTCTCATGTTAAAATTCTATGCTTCTGTTTGAAACCGAATATAGGCATCAAAGAATTATAGTGTACAGTACAATATGCATAATAGATATTAATTTTGAGATGCTCAAAAAATATAGGAATTTTGTTATTACATCGTATATGCATACATATTAATTTATTTATTAGATGTACATGTCTGGCAAAATTTGGTTATTTAATTAATATTTTAATAAAACATAAATTTTAAAGTTTTGTGTCTATTTGTCAATGAGGTTTTTGTGGACACATGAATGTATTTAGATTTGTGTAGTAAAAATTAGATTTTTATTCTGAAATAATAGCATCAAATTTGATCTGGTCACTAGTCATGTTGTTTTAGTGTTATTATTTTAATAATTGTATTTAATGGAGTTGTTTTTCAGTATTTCTATGATTCGATTTAGACATCTTTGTTTTTCCATTAAAAAACTATAGGATAATTGAGTGAAATAATTTATTTTGTAGACATAGTGTTTTATATTATGACATATCTTCAATTAAAATATGAGCAATTAATTAATATGTACAGTAAATATAAATATAGTTACAAATATAGTTAATTTAGTATTTTACATGTATATGTGTTTATTATTAGTGTATATTTTGATTTAACTATTTAATTCTGTTATGTATTTTTGTGTTTATAAATTAGGATTCTTACTTAATGTCATTACATTGAAAACCTGGGGAAATGACTCTAATGTCTGTTGATCAAGAACTAGAACAGTAGTATAGTGAAAATAAAGGCTCAGGGAATTATGGAAACAATGCTTACTTGTCAGCATCATGTTCTGTGCATTGAAACTGGCAGCAGCTTGATCAGTTTATTCAAGCGTTTTCAATCCGCTGAACTGGTGTTGCTCCCACAGCAGAGGAAAGCATTAGAAACTTACGCTGACCATCACAGACTGGTCAGATAGGTCAGTTTCCTACTTGGAAACTGTTTTCCAACTGTGTTGATGTCGGAGCCATGACCTAGTGATTAGTGTGCATGCTTTAATAAGCCGAGCTGTGGTGCCCAATCTTCCTCTGAAGAGGTTTTTAGCTGAGCAATCGTCCTGTGTGATTGGTAGTGTCTGTAACAGTGTGTTTCACAGCGTCCTGTCAGGGTCCACGAGCCGCTCGGCTTGTCCGTTGAGAAATTTTGTTATTAGTCTGGCCTCAGTCTTTTAGCACAAATTAAACTAGTCTATCTTCACTCTTGGCCTTCAGGCGGTGCATCAGTCAGACAAGGAGCTTCTGCATTTAAAAGCATTACCGCCATCAACATGTAATAGAGGCAATGGATGATGGTCCTGAAGGAACCTGGCAGTTTGTCTTCATGAAGGCCTTCCGGCATTTGTCAAAAGAGCTGAACATATTTTCAGCTCATCTCCACTTACATACAGTGGGGAAAAATGACTGAATTCATAAATGTAACATAATGGAAGGCAGATTCAGTGAGTCAGCAGAAATAGAAGCGTGTTTGCAGTGTATATTGTTAAGAATGTTTTCTTAAAATGCACCAAAATCCATGATTGTTTTTTTTGTTTTTTTTTACTTATTTACAAAATGTATTTACTTTACTTATTTATTTTTACTAAATTACTAATAGGTGTTTTAAGTGGGTACAGTTCTCAGGGGGAAGTTCTCAGTTTTTAATCAAATTGTTATTAATATATTAAAATAAATAATACATAATATTTTTCCCCATCAAACCTCTGTTTTTTAATTAAGATCATACAGTTTTTGATACTTCAAGAAGAAAAAAAATTATTCCGGGTTAGTTTATTTAATATCAGGTTTTGCTATGTTTTTGATGATTAAATTACTAATAATTTGGTTTTAAGTGGGTACAACTACCCTAAATTGGCGGAATCAAGTCATCCATCATCAATCATCATCAATCAGTCCATCAATCCATCCTCATCCATCCATCCATCCACCATCCATCCATCCATCCATCCATCCATCCATCCATCCATCCCTCCGTCCATCCGTCCATCCATCCCTCTTCCGTCCGTCGCGTCCCGTTCTCCGTTCCGTACGTCCGTCCGTCATTCAGTTCAGTCATCAGTGCAGTCAGTCCGTCCGTCCGTCCGTCCGTCAATCCATCGATCATCCATCATCATCATAAAAAAAAACACATCTAACCAAACGTCTCCACAATTAATAATATATCGGCGAAATAACAATGAACTTCAGAATATTATAATACAAAAAAGAACAATAGAATATTCAATTAAAGCAATAAACAATATCTTTTCCCCCATCAATTAACTGCTATTTTAATTAAAAAACTACAGTTTTTTGACACTTTGGAAGTCACAAAATGAATCATGGTTAATACATTTAATGTCAGGGTTGGTTAATAAAAATACTAATAAGTGTTTAAACTAACACCTCTAATTTGTTGAATTTAAGAAAATGTCAGTTGGGGCAAATAACAACAACAACAAAACATCTACCTAAGGCTTAACCAGGGGACTGCAACAATTACTAAAAGGTATTTAAATTATATTATATTCTTATATTAAATAAGCTAATATCTTATATTAAATATATTCTATTATTTTTCCTATTAGAATTTAGAATAAAAATAATAAATATAAAAATATAATTAACTGTTGTTTAATTAATGAGCATGCGGACACTTCTGAAGTCATCAATTCTGAAACAGAATCATGGTTAATGAATTTTATATCAATATCCCAGTTTCTGTTAGTAAGCAGCTTTCATTAGCAATTACATCAGAAATGTTGGAAATTATATATGTTGGGGAGCCTTTAAATATTGTGTTGGATAGCGGGGGCCTTCGAGTCGAAACGTTTGCGAAAACACTGACCTAAGACATTAACCACCAACAAATAGGCAGATATTATACTAAAATCATTTTAATGTTTTGTATGAATGTAAAACATAGTCTTGGGTTTATAACTGTCTATGCAAACTTATTTCTTATTCATGCATTCAAGGAAATACTTTCAGTGCAGCGAGTTTTCTTGGAGCAGATGTAATATAGCATTTTTACATTTGGTGGTCTAACACCTCTAAACCCAGACCTGAATACATTATGTTGGAGTTTGTGTGTTTAGTTGTTCCCGAGAGGTTACTTGTGTAGCCTGGAGCTTTAATCACTTTTTTGTTGATTTAGCAAGGAGTTAGTAAATACATTACCCTGTGCTGCCTTGATAATGTCCTCCTGTTGGAATTGTAGCATTTATTTAGCTGTCGTTGAGACCGATTATCTGCTGTGATAATTGTTTGAAATTGTCTGAGATGTAAAACCATATAAGAGTGTGTAAAGCTTGCTGAGAACAACTACAGAACAAAGCCATAGTCCCTCTCCACATACTCATTTCTTAGTAAGCTTATTAATGTACTGATTTACCTCAGGCATCTTCAAGTTGAAGTGTCTAATTTCTTTGATATTGTTGTCTCTGTATATTAAACTGAGAAAGAATTTTAATAAGCAAGTCGTTAGTGGGTTATTTTAACAGAAAAGTGAAAGCTGTGTGTCTTTGTAGTGCTTTTAAAACATTAGCCTACTGTTTGTTTGGTTATGCCGACCAGCCCAGCAACAGCAGCCCAATCATGACTTTGGGGTGGGGCTCTGTGTTTGACTGACCAATTACAGATGAGGGGAGTGTTTGGGGAAACCGGTTTGAAAACAATTACTTTTAATTGCTAAAAAAAACACTAGCGGTTCAGAAATTATGATGTTAAATTAATCTAGCCTCTGCAGGTCATCCCTGTTCTACACTATTTTTTCAAAATAAGTTCATTTTAGGGGGAAAAAATTATCGTTTGAACCAAATCAAGATGAACCAAGGTGAGCATTTCTAGGTAAAGTACACCTTTTTCTTTTTTTTTCCTCTGAAAATGACGATCTTTTGGCTAGAGAAGACCCTTGTTTTTCGACTCTGGTTGTGTGGATTACCTTGAAGCTGCTTAAATATGGATTTTGGACCATCAAATGGCCAACACTGAGCCCTTGCATTAGATGGAGAATAGTCGTTTGTGGGTTATTTTCAAAAAAAGTGAAAACAGTGTGTCTTTGTAGTGCTTTCATATATTACTGTTTGTTTGCTTATCCCGACCAGCCCAACACAGCAACATGTAGCGAATCAGCTCATGGGGAAATATGAATAATTAACCATAACTAGTTATAATTAACTATTAATATTTTAGATCCGCTGTAGATATTTAGCTGACCTCTCAGGGTCAACTGTCTTGTCAATTCCAAGAACGTTAATTTCCTGGTTAAGGGAAATAACTTTCTTACTGTACAATTCTACAAGCTGTAAACGTAAATCTCATGATTAAGTGACTCCGTTTATGAGTAAACATGAACACTCCATGTGATACATAAGTTTTATTAGACTACATAAACACTTTAAACATAGTCTAACAACTACAACACACATTAAGCGTCTAACCTAACATCACACACACACACACACTACAGTTTGTATATAAAGGGTTAAAGTTTAACTCAGCATAGAAAGAGGCATAAAGAATGAATTTTATGGAACACTGCATATTCAACAGATCTAAAACCTGAGGGCAAACGTCAGATTCTTAGTTCAAACAAACCTTGTAAAAAGGTGTAACTGATACTTAATGCATCAATTAAATCGACTAAGTTTGATACTTGCGAGTATGTCTGAAAAGATTCCGGATGCAATCTTAAGGCTTCCCGTTGATCTTTGCTGAATTCGGGTCGATGAAAAGAACCAGTTTGAGTCAGAGTCACTTGATGTATGGAAAGGACTAGGCCGAAGAAAAGTCCTGGCACAGATGCTTTGGTATCCTGGAGCGTTTTTCTCACATCATCTTTGCTTTTGACTGAACCACCGACTGGGGCGGGTTCCTGGAGCTGGGCCTTTTAAGGTCAGAGAAGATCCCCGCCTTTCAAGATGGGCTTGTCCAATGGGAGAGATGGAAATTTCCTAGCGGGAGTTGGCAATTGCTGGAGGGTTTACGACCCTTTGTTCTCTAAGCATGGTATTTTGCATATGTAACTCGCTTGGGTGTGAATGCACAAATTAGTAAAGATTCTTAGAACATCAATATGTTGCATAGGTATCAGCATGTAATATGCACTCTCAGATAGATCATCCGAAGACGAATTCATAGAAACCAAACATAGTATAGGCGAGGTTACATTAACTAGTGATCTATCATAACACAAAACAGCATACAATTCAAAAGACAATATACAAGAACAGTAATGGTGCCACAATGACCTGAAGGATATGTGGATTCAAATCAAGAAAAGGGTTTTTCCTATGCATTAATGAGAGACAGTCCATTTCTCCTGGCATTATGTGTCTTCTTATGGAAAATGGAGGGGTTTCTCTGCCGCATTCCTTTAGAAGTCCAGACAACCCATTGATATCAGCGTTGGTTGCCATGGAATCAGAGGCCTGTTCTGTCTTTCTGAGGTGTTAGGTGCATTTCGTGGGAAGGGTCCATAGACCCTCGTAATGGGCCATTTGGTTAAGTGAGGGGGAGTTAAATATTATTTGTTAAATATAACAAAAAAATTTGTCTGATTGGTCCAATGCCACACACCAGCCCAACCAATCAAGGTGCGTTTGGGCGGGGCTCTTTGTTTGACTGACCAATTACAGATGAGGGGAGTGTTTGTGGAAACCTGTTTGAAAACAATCACTTTTAATTGCTAAAAAGCACTAGAGGTCCAGAAATTATGATGTTAAATTCTACAAAAAAATATGATTTTAAAATTCTTCTAGCCTCTCTGTTCTCTGTCGAAATAAGTTAATTTTAGAAAAAATAAGAGAAAAAAAGACAATCATATATATTTTTTTCTCCTGAAAATGAGTGATCGTTTCGCTAGAGAAGACCCTTTTTTTTGACTGGGGTTGTGTGGGTTACCTTGAAGTAGGGTTGTGACGGTGAGGACATTTTCCCACCGGTTAATCGACGTGTGATAACACCGGTAATACCGGTATCACCGTGGGGGCGGGGGCGTTCTCTCTTTTCCTCGCTTTCCTTCACTTTTAAATAGCTTGTCAAAGCGGCGTGCTCATTTTACTTTCACTTTCAAATAGTGGCAATTCGGAGTAAAGCAATTGTTCGTTTGAATTTTCCCTCTTTTCCTCGCTTTTAAATAGCTTAAAAGCACCGTGCGCATTTTACTTTCACTTTTGAATTAGCGGCAGTTCGGCGTCAATTGCTTGAATGCAACAACAAAATACAACGTCAAACTCACTTTAGCCTATATATAAAACATAGAACTTTTATTAACAAAACAAATCAAAATACACCATGCTATAGGGCAGGCTAATATAAAATAACAAATAATTTACATAAAGTTTAATAGGTATACAAGACTGGAAATAAGTAAAAATTTATAATATATAACCAAATAAATAAGAATTAACGTTTATTAGCAAATTGAGTAAGAAAGCTTGGAGGCACGGCATACACCTTGATGTCAAATAAAATAAATAAATGACACAAAGTTTAAATAAAGTAAAAATCAGCAAACAATGTGGAACCAATTAAATAAGAAACGAATGTTTAAAAAAAAAACTTCACCTTAGATAAACGGCAAAAGTCAACAGGCTTTTCAAAATCCAAAATATTGCCAAACAGGCGCTTTTGCATCTCGTTTCGAAACTAAATCATCCGCGATCGTCTTGTCTGTCTCACCCCACTCTTCTTGTCAGTCATTCGACTCACTCTCCTCACTGGAGAAATTAAATCTGATCTGTGATGCGACTGTCGTTCAACTGCATTGAGCAGCCGCATCTGTTCTTTTACTGAACTAAATGATTTTTATTACTATAAAAAAATCAAAACGGCGGTGGGGGTCAGTGCCGCGGTTGACAAGTGACGTAACCGGTGTTGCGGCTTAACAACGGTATCACCGTCAGCACCGTCTACTGCGGCAAGCCTACTTTGAAGCTGCCTAAATATGGGTTTTGGACCATCAAAATGGTCTACGTTGAGCCCTTGCATTAGCCTAGATGTAGAAAAATCCTGGAATCTTTTCTTTAATTTCTCTTCAGCTCAAGAAAGTAAGTCATACATCTTGGATAGCCTGGGGTTGAGTAAAAATTCAAGAAATCAGGAAAACTGTTCCTTTAACTGGTTTGAGAAAAAAAAATCAAGCATGTTATGCCCTGATAAGATTCAATCTCTTTATAATGAAATAATGTCTCTTATCTACCGTCTTTGTCTTTAAACTTGGCAAACATGCCAAAAATAAAATAAAGGAAGTCGTTATTGCCAGCCATACCACACATCACCTGGTGAGAAAGGTGCTAATAAATTGAGTGGATGTTATCGCAGTGGTCCGACTATGGAGAGCGCTCCTCTCAGACTTATAGAGGCTTGTTGCTCTGCAGGACGCTCCCATCTGCTCCATATAGCTCTTCCTGGCCCTGCTGGGTCTCCTGCCTCAGCCTGTGCCCATGAATAGTGCCCAACACAGACACCTCAGCGCCAGCTTGCCTTGTGATGTAACATGGGATGCGTCCCCTGCCAGCTCGCCATTCACTTCCTCTTACAATGGGTTCGCACACGGTGCGGTTTCATTGCTCCAGTCACTGAGTGACATTTAGACGCTCGGTCTCTGTGGGCCAGTAAACCGCTTGAAACGGCTTGATTTCAAGTGATTATTATTTATACACTCACACTTTGAATAGGCCACATAAGAGAGATTTTATTTCTGAAACATTTCACCGGGTGTTTGTTTTTATAAGGTGACAGAATGTGGGCAGCAGTACTGAGAAAAGAAAAAAAAAAGTGTCTGAAAATGACTAAACGCTTCTTCCTTTGCATGAGTCATTGTTTGATCTCTTGATTTATAGACTGATCAGCTGGATGAAACCCAATTAGAGCTTAATCATCAATCTTTGAGAATCATATCATTTACCTTAGCCTTAATGACTGCAAAAACACAACTGTATTCTGTATTTCATGTTAATACCGAAAAGACCCTGTAAGGATCATGATTAAAAAACTGCAGCCTACTAGTGCTTTTCTATGATAAGGCAAATGTTTTTTTCTCAAACTTAAAATTTTGTATACGTTTTGTTAGGTAAAGAAGCAGACACAATAAAACTACCGATATTATATATATATATAAACCCTGGTTGAACTTTCTCAGCACAAGGATATTTTTACACCCTTTTCATACTTTTGGGCAGTGTTATTTTTAGAATCATTGATATACTGTTACAGTTTTTGTTCATATTTTTACATTTCTATTTTCAATAATAACTTGCTTTGCATCAACTTCACTTCTTGGTTGACATCACACACAGGCTTTCTTGTAATCAATAAACGGTCAAAATGTAAATACTGTAATCTTTGTTTACACATTTTTAAAAAGAACTAATTAATTTAAAATCAACCATTTTAAAAGGTATGAGTGAATTTAAAACATCATTAAAACATTAGAATACAATATGAAAAATAGATACTCATACTAAAGATTATAATTTATGGTGTTATTAAATTTTAGTGTTTTAAATCATTATCATAATCATTTAGATTATTATTAAATCATAAAAAAAAGAGGAAATGAGTTTGCCTATTTTCAATCTCAAATATCGGCCAATATCAATAAATCATCATTGGGATTCATCAAAATGCTCTGGAGGGTGAACTTGATGTCTTTAAAAATGGAGGCCAGTGGTGTTTTAGTCTTACTAAATCTACTGTAAACACATTCAGGTCTGCATCATCCACTGTTACATGGAACATATTTCCCCATCCAATCAGTTCCTATGAATGAACTCAAGTCCTGTTCTACATATTTCATTGGTTCACACACCCTGCTTCACCTTGAAACACATCATATAATGGAAGTAAAATGGGTTGTGATTGCTGTTTCATGTCAGATGTATAAGTCTGCTGCTTCAAAGTACCACAGACAAGGTCATTCAGGATAGGCTACATATTCAGAGTCTCTTCTTTTACAGATTTGTAGCTTAAAATATTGTATTTGCATGGCTATTTTGTGTGTATTTGGCTATTTTGTGTATCATTCTGTGGTTTAATCTGAATGGGTTTAAACTTGAAGAGATTCTTACAGCAATTCAAAAACAAGAGTAAATTAAGGTGAGTGAGAGTTTGAATTTGAATTGATTGAGGCTGGAGAGAAGCCAGACTGAATAAATAAACCAAAACAAGGTCTTCATCATTATAGACTGAGGCTGGTCTCCTAAACAAACAGGGTCACTTGCAGGACCTGTAGATGCAGTATGCATGCTAAATTTGGAGGACATTATGAACCAGGATGGATTATCAGGAGGACAATGTATAATTGTGTATTAGACTTTGGATGTTGCAGACCGAACAAAACTGAAGAGGGACTTGATGATGGATGTGTAGGCAGTAGGGATGCTCCGATCAGGATTTTTGCAGCCGATACTGAGTACAGATTTCTTGTCATGGTGATCGGCCGATTCTGATGCTTCAAGCTTTATATAGACTGTTTGATCAGGCGCGCATGCCTGGCCCGAAGTTAACTTCCGGTCTGTGTTTGTTTATCAGTCTGGCTATGGCTCCGGCTACAAACACAGTTAAAGTTAAGGTGATGAGTAGACTGAAGTTGGGCTCAGGTGGTTGTGCTGTGGGATGTGTTTCCCATACATGTATTTATTTGTGACGCTCGCCACAATATCAAAACTGACGGATTTTCCAAAAGGCTTCATTGAATAAACATGAGCATGTACTGCACGTTTAAAAATCAAAATTCAAAAAATCATCGTGGGTGTTTTTGTACCACTGGATTTCTGAAGGAAGTCTATCTTTAGAAAATTTTCAATGGCATTTTCATTTCATCTGCATGTATTATCTGCCTGATAAAGCACGTTTTGTGAGCCAGCACTGCTTTGTGTACAGCTGCTACTGGGGAAACCTCGGTTTCCCAGCTTTAAGCATCTCAAGAATGATCTGTTCATTTTCAGTCAAGGCTGTCCCCCCCCCCCCTGATTTTACTATTGGATTTACACAGCAAACATATTTTGCTTTTCCTATATCCACGGGTCGGGTAATAAAAAATGCATTCTGATTATTTGCGGGTGGATAAAATCATAATAAATGATGCAAAATTTACTACATGTTTTTAAATACATTTTTTTTCAGATCAGAATGATTTCGTGTGTGTGTGTGTGTGGGGGTCGATCACCTGAGCAGGAAGTTTCAGTGACAGTAACGGTGACATTCCAGATAAAGTTGAAATGAGTAAAGCCTGTGTTAATGCTATAGTCATGCAAATTGCCAAGAACATATTTTGGTTTAGAAATCAATGTTCATTTAAACATCCACGATCCACGTATTATGTTATTACGTATCCCGTATGGCCTCCGTCCGACGAGGTTTTGTTCTGTCCTCCACACTGTGACAACTCACAAAATACTTATTTTTAGTCTTTTGTAACTAAAAACGCGGAGACCCGCGTTGAAACATGCAGGCGGCGGCTTGAAAACACAAGGTTGACTAAACGCTGCGATCGCTCCTGTCATCCGGGAGCCATAACGCACCCACAGACTGTCCGTGAGGCCATATCACTCTAACATCATAAGCGTGTTAAAAATTAACCCTCTATTCATCATCTCATCATGCAAAACATAACGATAACTAGCAAATTTTTTCATTGTTTCTCGAACATCATAGCATTTCCACACCGGCCATGACATGACTGTGGCGCCAATCATTTTATTTCCCCCCTCACGCGTCATGTACGTCGTCACACGTTGACGTCATCAAATTGCGATCGGTTCGTGAGATCGGCCAAATTAAGTGGTACCATCGCGTTCATAATGTGATTTATCCGTCCGATACCGATCTCCTCCTATTCGATCGGTAGCATCCCCGTATGCAGCTGTGCCCAAATGATGAGAGATCCATGTCTCTAGATCAGGGTACCTCAAATCTTGCCCTGGGGGGTCAATGCGCTGCAGAGTTTGGCTCCAACCGTGATCAAACTCACCTACCTGTGATTTTCTAATGATCCCAAAGACATTGATTAGCATGCTCAGGTGTGTTTGATTAGGGTTAGAGCTAAACTCTGCAGGAAAGTGGATCTCGTGGGCCAGATTTGAGGATCCCTGCTCTAGATGATGCCACTCTAAAGTCCGGGCTCCAGGCCAAGCCACCCCAGGGATGGGCTATTGGGGGCGTGTTATCCGTGGTGCTTGGGGCTGTTGGCAGTCCCAGCGGCCACTGCCTGCTGACTGCACATCATCTAGACAGTCTTTGGGCAAGCTTGGGCTTTTCAGGCTCTGAGAAAGTCAGGTCAAGTTTGTATCAGGCTGGCATCTCTCTCAAGGGTTCTCAGCTGAAAGCAGTGTGCTTAACTCAATATTACATAGAGATGGATGCTGCCAACAGAAATGAAGAAACTATAGCTTGGTTCCAAATACCTGAGCTACTGATTCCTGCCTACATGGCAGCGTCGCAATAGAAATAGAACCTCATACAAACTACTATTGAAGTTGTCGTTCTAAAACTAAATTTGTTGTTAGCATGTGCTAACAACATGATCCATAATACGCCATAAAAATGCCTCAGATACCCGGGTAACGTGAATCACACGGGAACCTGACCGTTTGAGTCATAGAATTTGTCAAATTGGCATATTGCTAAGGCTACAACATGATACTCCAAAAGCTCAAGAAAACAACACAAATAGTTTTTTTACATGAATGCCGTGAACCTGACTCACTATTGATTTTAGAAAGAGTTTGAATCTGTGTTAGCATGATTCGAAGTTTTACAGATGCGGAAATTTCATAAGCTCAAAAAACAAACCAAAATGTCCCCTTTCACATGAATCGCACCGGAAACTCGAGTCGCCTGGATTTGCAACAATCTAAATTTTTGCGGTACCGTTAGGTTAGCCATGGTATTGCTACAATAACATACACTCCAGTATCTAAAATAGCCAGTTTTCATTTTCGATATATCTCCGCTGATTGTAACCTGACTCGTATCTACTTCAATAGAATTTGGCATTAGCATGTTGCTAAGCCTACTAACATGAACTGACCAAAAAGAATAGCAAAACATAAAATATCTGTAGGTGCCCCGTCACGTTAATCGCACTTGAAGCCCTGCAGTCATTACAATATTGGACTTCTCAACAGACACTTGTGGTCACAGGTTAGGCGCACTAATTTTACCTCCTTTGCAGTATTAACACACTTCGTTGCTGCTCTAATAAGCTTAAAAACAAAACAAATATCCCTCTTTTTGTGAATTGTGTTAGAAACTCGATTTACTGTTAATTGCAGTAAAATCCGTTGTTAGCAACAGTAATATTCCAGTATGCATAAAAATACCTCAAATAGCCCTGTTTACATGAATCACACTGGAAACCTGACTCAGCATCGATTTAAATACAATTTTGCATTAGCATGTTGCTAAGCTAACAATATGGTACTCCAAAAAGCAGAGAAATAATCTTCACGTAAATCGCACTTGAAACTGACATCACTGTTATTGTCAAATCTAATTTCCCCGAGGCTTCGCTCCGGCGAAGTTAGCATGCTGCTAAGTTAACAATGTGATGCTTTCGTAAGCTTAAAAACAACACAAATATCCCTCTTTATGTGAATCGCACTGAAAACTCAATTGATTGCAATCGAATTTGTCGTTAGCATGTTGCTAAAAACGTAATACTCCAGTATGCATAAAAATACCTCAAATAGCCCTATTTACGCGAATCACACTGGAAACCGGACTCTGCATCGATTTCAATATTTGCAGTAACATATTGCTAACAGCGTGACACTCCCGTAAGTATACAATTTGATCTTTTGACATTAGCATGTTTTGCTAAGCTAACTAAATGATACTGTAATAAGCATAAAAATAACCCAAATCTTGCAATGTAATACTTGAATAAGCATAGAAATGCACACACATAGTGTATCGCACAGGAAACTCGATTTACCATTGATTGCAATAGTTAGCATGTTGATAAACTAACAATGATACTCTAAGCATAAAAATACACCTACAACATCCTAAAATGCTGCGTAGGCAGGCACCTCACTAGTTTTTGGACCAGAGTTTATGTCAGATGTAATTTATGAGCTCAGTATTTTATGTATATATTCTGTTTATAAATAATGAATTTATTTTCACATTTAGAGAGAGTGTTCATTTTCTTTCTCCTCAGCCGCCACATTCTCCAATCACACGCTTCGGTGAGCACATACCTGTTTGCTGCCAGCGTGACCCCACCCACACACTTCCCTAACCACACACCGAGCTCCCCAACTCCCATGCACTTCTGATTTTATGGGGCTTTACCATTCAAGACAATTTCCTTTCGGAAGTCAGCCAGCGAGGGCCAATCCACTAAAGCAGTAGTTTTCTTTAACTTCGGTTGTTTATTTTATGGCTTGAACACCTGTGGAATCTGTAATGGGCACATTTTAGATTTTACGTCCCTCTCGTCTCGGCTGTGTTGACTTTGAATCCGCTCTTGAAATGTAGAGAAAACCTTTTCCGAGCCCCCAGGACTGTTACACCACCGTTTCTTTGATCTTCGTTCAAGGAGAGATGACTGAGAAAGCATCTCAGCGGAATCCCGATAAAGACGGTCCTTTTGACTGTTTCTCAAATGAGCTCCAGACAGCGACAGAAAGAAACATAAAGGGAGGAAGGCACTCCCCAGAAGCCGCCTTCTAAATTCAGCCGTGTGCCTCGAGAGACAGCGAGTGGTTTAATGTAGTGTGTCAACACTGTGTTGCAAGCTCAGGGATTCCAGTTCAATTCCCTCCCAACCTGTTGCTTCAGTGTGAAACCGATTCTGTTTCTTATCGCTGATTGTTTAGTTTTTTTTAAACACAACATGTTGTCACCTTGACTTACCGTGCAAGACCATCTCGAACAACACTCCCAAGAATGGGACAAAGTCAAACTGCAAGTGTAAAGTGTCTAGTAAGCGGACCAGTGCATTCGGAGCTGTCGCCGCTGTCATTTTACCGTTCTTTCATCTGATGTGACAGTTCATAATGCAGAGTGCACAAACAGGACGAACGGAATGCATCTGGGGAAGTGACGGGCTCTGAAGGCACGAGGCCACACATTTCCTGGCTGCTCATAAAAGTTGACCTTGTTTGTGCTTTTGCCGTGTGGCACGGTGGTCCTGAAATGCACTTTTATTGTATTTATATCCCTGTCAGAGCTGCTTTAGGAGCCTGCTGTATGTCATAGGCTTTCTCTGTATTACAAAAGCGAAATGAAACGCTTTGAGTCTGGCTTCATGGTGCTTTTAAAAATGATGTTTGCAAATGTTCTGACACTTAAAAATGTTTCAAAGGTGGAAGAATGCAGTTTTTCTTGGGAAATATTGCGGTCTAATGTAAGGCTATGATAGATAAAGTAACAGTATTTCTAAATGCAGATTATATTCCAAGAGTTAATGTGTACAGGATTTTGGTCCAGTGAATAATATCTCTTTTATCAGAAGTTAATAGAAGAAAATGAATGTGCTTGCAGTACTTAACTTGTATAATTCAGCACCATTTCGTCCCCCCCCCCCTGTAGAAAATAAAATTCTGTCATCATTTACTTACCCTCTTGTGGTTACAAACCTATAAAGACTTTAATTTATCTTGAGAACAAAAATGAAGATTGTTTTAATATTCTCTCATTATTTTTGTCTCTATTGAACGTCTAGGTAATCAACATTTACAAGCTTCAAAAAGTACATAAAGACATTGTAAAGTTAACCTTCAGAAGAGAAACAATCACTTTATATGATGAAGAGATTCAATTTAGTTTTTTATTGCTTTTTATGTAAATAATGATCAATGCAGTATATAGAGCACATCAAATATGGTAAGCGGAAGCTCAAATGCGCATGCTGAGCATTTAAGAATCACATGTTTATTCTTGTGCATCAGACATGCACGTTTAAACTTCTATTCTCCATATTTGAATGGAAGATGAGAGGGTTCTTGAGACACATTTTTATAGTGGTACTAAAAAAGTCATTTTATGTAAATATACTTTATTTAAATAAATCAATTTAATTGAAAATGCCTTTTAAACGTGATCATTTTCATGCAAGCCACAAAAAAAGTCTTGTTTTCGAAGTTTTTTCACATTTGTTGAATTGCAAAATGAGTGGGACAAATGGCCAGCATATAATTTCTAGGCAAATGAGAGAAGGACACAAAGTCACGAGGTAACGGGAGATGGGACATTCTAATGCGGGGGCGGCCGAATGTTGGCTGAGGTGAGAGGGACACCAGTGCGTGGGTGCGGATGGCACTATCCCGCGTTGCCATGGGAACAGCGTGCCAGCCAAGATGCGTGATTCCTATGCCTGGCCTGGCCTGAGGGCTGCCCTCTCTCAGAGCTCAGCACGGCCTCTTAGCAGGCGCTCATTGAGCTCTGCAGCCCTCGGTTTCCTGTCGCAGGGCACGGCTCCACCGTAGGCATGTGTAACCTCAGAGCTGATGAAGCATAAGGTGGGGGGGTGGGACGGCTTGTTTCATTCCCCCCTTTGGCCATTTAACCCATCAACTGAATCACCATCTATGGGTGTGAAAGCCATGACATGGTCTGGAGACACCAACGACATAGAGAAACTCCTCTGTGACTCCTTCCAAACACATAGAGCGGAAATGTCCAGGTTGGAAGTAACGCACGACTTCACGAGTTTATGCTGCATTCCTAAAAAAATTGGCAAGATCTGTATGATAAAATATCTCTGTTGGTAGATTCATACACATTGTAATTCGTTACTAATTCCCGATGAAATGACAAAAATTGTAGTTAGTAATGTAATCCATTATGTTTTAGGTAATATAATCAGACTACTTTTGGATTACTTTTAGATTACTTTTGACCAAACTCGTTTATCACATTGATTTAAATCGGATAATCTTGTACCATATTGATATAAAAGAACAAAGAGAAAGAAAATATATTCCATTCGTTGTTACTGACAACTTGAATTGCATTAAACATGTGCATTACAGCAAGGTTCCAAAACTGTGCAGTGGGTTGTGGCATTTAAAAGTTATAAGCTAGTTTCATAAAAATTAAAGGGGTCAATATGACATTGCTAAAAAAAGAACATTATTTTGTGTATTTGGTGTAATGCAATGTGTTTATGTGGTTTAAGATTCAAAAAACACATTATTTTCCACATAATGCTCAACAATACATTTGTTATCAATCCTCATGCCCCACCTTTCTGAAACAAAACAGAAAGAAAACGCTTCGATTTTTACAAAGCTCACGGTCTGAAAAGCGAGGTATGCTCTGACTGGCCAGCTATCCAGTGAGTTGTGATAGGCCGAATACCTCAAGCATGTGACAGAAATATTACGCCCCTCACCATACTGTGATGGGGTGTCACAGCCGGAGCGATGACACAAAAACATTAAAACCCATTACAAACGAGGCATTTGCTGCATCCAGTGGGGACATAATTACTGATTATAATGACTTATACTGTCTTTTTACGCGTTGCGTTGCGTATCGCGCCACATAAACATAAAACCATATCTGCATTTATGATCAAAGAAATGACAAACAACAAGCCCTACTCTACACTGGCCAAAAAAACTCTCGTTTGAATCGTCAGTGACAAATCCTTTAAATATAAAAACGTACTTACAGGCTGTGAGTCATAAGCACCAGACTGTCCTTGCAAAGTTGGAACTGCCCCATTTTATAGAACAGCCTTTGAGCACAGACCCATTGTATGCTACTCTGCAGGTTAAGGAAACAGTCTTCCATAAAATGCACTGCACACATCTGAGTATTTGGGGTGAACTGTTCTGGAACAGTGTACATACATTGATACATAAATACAACTTAACCACTGATTTCTATTCTTGTCCTCTTTGGAAGGCCAAACAAAGTAGTTTCGTTTTTACAACGAAACACAGCGTCACACACAGTGGGCTTGAGTGAGGAGTGGCCGGCGGGCTTGCGGCAACCCTCACGATGTCTGATGATCCCGTGCTGGACTCACCGTCTCCACGGTGAAGCCGATCCGCGATCCACAGTGCTCGAAGTATTTGATGTATTCCCTCAGCGACAGCACGGATCACTCCAGGCATGCTAAACGTATATCCGTCCTCTTTTTTTAGTATTTCGCTTTCAAAACGACCCCAGCGCATTCACACATTGCGGCGGCGGCAACAACAAATACTTCAGTGATTATCAAGTTATGTCTGCTTCTTCTTTGCGTGAACCTTTGGTGCGGCATTATTCAAATCGTCCCACATAGTGATGAACAGGCATTTTAGGAGGGTGTGGTTGACTTTTAACTTTTATAAAGAATATTTCTTTGGTTTTGAGATTTTAGTCTTTGCAACTTCATGGATCTTATCTATCAGCTTGTAAAACTCCAAAGAGAAAGGAAAATTTGAAATTGCGTCATATGAACCCTTTCCATAAATGTGACCCTGGACCACAAACCAGTCATAAGGGTAATGTGGCCAAAGGGGGGAAAATCTTATACAACTATTTTGTAAATCGGAATCTGAGTGCAAAAAAAATCTAATAATGAAAATCACTTTAGTTGTGCCAAAAAGTTCTTAGCAATGCCTCTTCCTATCAAAATTAAGTTTTCGATATAGTTACCGTTGGAAATTTTACAAATATCGGTTCATGGAACGGAGCTTTTCCTTAATATACTATGACTTATTGCGATTTATAAATGAGAAGATTATTTTTTATCCCTGCATGTCATGCTAAATTTTTCCCTAGCAAAATGAAATACTTTCTATTACACAACCACATATTTATAAGATTCATTTAGAAATGGCAACATTTCTTGGTGTGTAATCCATAATAACTCATGTTTTTTTATGCAGTCGACAAATGAAACACCCTCAGAGCATCTCCACTGATTGACAAAGTTTTCAGGGTTGGTCAGATTAAATGTTTTTATAAATGCCAAAGACTTTTTTAAAGTAGGTACAATTGTATTATCTCTGTTACTTATGACTTATAAAATAAGCAGAGCATCATCACGTTGTCTCAGGGCTGGCATTCTCAACCTGTCCAAATAAAGTCTGCCATCCGTCAAAATATAGTCATTTAAAAATGCAATCAGAGATCATAGATATAATATTATCTATATATATATATATATATATAAGCCGATATCATGGTTGACCACTAGTGTTGCATGTTTTTAGCACATCCCTACATAGCTTCTAGGATGTTAAAAAGTTGTTGCTTGCTATGCTGAATGTATCAGTGACGGCATTTTCAATTTTTTTTATTGTTCTCAATCCACGCCATACATTGAAACAAATCTGACTCTCAATTCACTTTCTCTTGGCTCACTGTTTCTGAGAACTTGTAATGAATAATTGTACTATTTATGAAGTTTTGGTGTGCCAATATTTTCCTTTTGTGATTTGGTTTTTGTGGTCGAATACCATCATTGTGTTTCATCTTGTGTAGCAAAACGTTTCACAACAAAGTTTATTTCTCTCATTTGCAATCGAGAGAAATGAAGTTTGTTTCTCCTGTTTCATTTGCTTATAAGAAATAAACTCTCAATTGTGATACGTAACATCACAAAATTCTTTAATTATTAATTAATTAATTTTTTACTCTGAGGTGGAAGTGGGCTTCCATGGACTTGATTTCTGGAATTTCAACGGATTTTACTGAAGAAACATTGAATAAAAGCAAGGATTTCAGTCAGATCTGCTGACCTCTTTCTTTTGATGGTGACGTTTCATCACTCCCTCTCTGCTTCCTGTGATTTTATTGATATTTGAAGTTTCCCTTTGCCATCTCAAAACCATCTGTGATGCATTTGTGGTCGCTGATGTTTTGCTCACTTCAATTTCAAGTGCTTGACATCATGTTGACGAGCCATGTTGTTTGATATTGAAATTTGCTCATACTTTACAATCTTTTTTTTTTTCTACACAACAGTGTCCTTTGTTCCTCTGATGTATGTAATTAGATCCAGTTTCATGTTCGATCATGGTCCAACAGAAACGCAGTGGAGAATTCCCACTCGTCATGAATAACGTATGCTGACTATATTATGTGAAGATTATCTCAGGAAGGAGGGTGATCTGTCTAAATGATCCGTACGCAGCAATTTGAACGTGAACCAAGAAGTAGCATACTGATGTAGTGATTACAGCACTGAGGTTACACATGAACACTGTGTCCTTGTCACACTCCTGTCTGCTGGTAACCTTCACACCGCTGTGGGTTTCTATCTATAGGCAGAGCCTGCTATTAGACAGGAAACATGGTGGGAACATTAGCATATCATTGGGATCGCTCCCTTCGCTCAGTATTCCTGGAGGTGTATGGCTTCCTCTGAATAGTTGTTTTAAACTGCTCTATCCTCTCTCTCGCTTCTGTGATATTCTAATGCCCTTGCATAAGTTCTGCAAGGATCAGGCTTTAACCTCTTCCATCTACCATCTACTCTTCCATCTATTCTTCTATCTGAATATTTACATATTCACAGCAAGAGCTTTGTATATTGAATATGTCAACAAGGCTGATATCATAATATAAAGCCAATTATGCATGTAAAGTTACCGTATGCTTATTTGGCTGGAAACTAACATAACTAAAATTCCCATTTCATTTATTGTTTCTCGATAGATCTACTATATCAATCTTAATCATGTACTATGTACCTGTTTCTCTAAGGAATGATATTAAATATCTCTGGCATCGATAAATACAGCTTTTTATTCTGCACTCCTCTCACATTTCCGACATTTAGTTTCATATTTCAAAATTTTGGCCTTTTTTTCTTGCAATTCTAATGAAAACGTCTGATTTGCAGGGTATAAACTCAAGATTCTTACTTTCTTCTCTCACTCAATAATCTGACTGTTCTTTCTCGCAGTCCTGATTCTCATATTCAAGGATTTTACTCTCAGCCCTTTCCTAGTGAATTCTAAAATTGATGTTTTGCATTTTATTTTGTTGCATTTTGTTTTATTGCATTGCATTTCATTGCATTGCATTGCATATGTTAAAAAATTCACAGCCATGAAGTGGCTGCATCTACAACAGTTTTTGAGAGGAGTGGATATGCAAACAGCCTTTTATTCTCACGCGAGATGTAGAGACTCTTTGCAACTTCTATTCTGACGCCTTGACACTCTCAACAACTATATACCCCGTTTGCACTGCCGCCATCGTGCCCAAGTTGAAAGCTGCTCGCCATAACATCGCCGATAAATCAACATCTCAGAATCCACCGACATCTGTAGTACCCTGAATGTTCTTACATTCTACGAATGTACAGGAAAATACAACACTCTGCCCGCATTGAAGCTACGCTTCTTTCTGTTTCTGTTCTGACATGACCTTAGGCAATGCAGTTTATGCTCCAGACTCGTCTTCATGATAAATTTTTAAATGGATTATGTAGTTACGTTAGAGTGGACGGCTCCAATTATATGTAGCATGTTTGCTTTTAAAAAGGAATTTCCACAGTGCGCGCTGAACATTATCCCCCTGTCCTATCGTATCAACAGCGCGACACTAGCGAAGAGAGCAGAGCGCTGTGTGCTGAGCGTGCATCCCGCCGACCCGTCTCACATTAGTGATTCTGTTTGCTTCCCATTGGACCTTTCTGTGATGCCAGCTCATTTGAGGGTGACCTGGCTCTGCATGGATCTGCTGGTGCCCACAGCGACTGAACACACGCAGGCCAATCAGGCCCGGGCACAGGCGTATGGCACAACGTCCACGCCAACCTGGCTCTCTCAAAATAGCATGGGGACCAGAGCGGGAGGGAAAATAAATGTCATGCCATCTGATTCCCAATGCCACTGGAATTACAATCCAGTGGCATGAATGAGGGTGCATGACTGAGACCCGCACAGAACCAGTAGGTTGTCCTAGATTTTCATGTTTTTATAACTTTTTTAATGCTCAATATGGTAAGAGTGTGTGATTAACATTGTTTTTAACAATGTTTAGAGTGCACGCTTTCACTGTGTGATTTAGTCTAATAAAATACATTTAGAATTCCCCCAAAATTCAATCTAGATTCATCATCTAATATAGTTGTAACGTGGGGTTTGTGTTTTGTTTCTTTTTTAGGTTTTCTGGTCTTTTATTTGAATATTTTGCCTTGTTTCATGTTCATGTCACGTGTTCCTTGACCCTCATGTGATCATGTCATGTGCTACTCTTGTCTGTGTGTTATGTTGTGATTGGTTGCTTTAGTCATGTGCCTTGTTTCCCATTGGTTGGTTTGTGTCATGTGACCCTGATTGTTTGGTATTTATAGCTCTCATGTTGCCAACAGGTGCGTTCGACTTCATGCAGCACTGCACAGATCGATCGCAACCTGACTTGAAGCAGTGCATGCTTTTAATTTTATCCGACTTGAGAGGGCGCCGATGCCATGTCACTGTCACTGTCACGTGTGGCATCAAAGTACCGCTAGAGCGTTTCGAGAGTCTGACTCAGCCGGCGCAGTTTCTCCAGAGCGGCTGCAGGAGCATTGATTACGACACAGCCGTTTCACGATTGGCCAGATTCACCGCATTACAACTACACTGTCTTCGTGTTTATTCTAACCTTTTCAATTCCAATATAACCACAAATCATGTTTTTTTTAGAACAGTAAAATCTTTTTTACTGTAAGCGCAATGTTTATATTGAGTCTGTTTAATCATAAACACGGACAGCTATTATTCCCTCCCCCACTTATTAGTATTTAAATATAAGATTTACGGTTTGAACTTTATTCTGAACAATGGTGATGTATTAAGACGTATATATCAGTTTTATATCTGTTGCTCATAAAAACGTTTCTGTGTATTTAACAAATATTGCATTTAATTCACTTCATCTGTGAAACACCGTGCGAGCGTCACTAATGGGAGCAGAAAGTGTCCGGCTTGACGTGTCCGTTTTCAACTCCGCCCCCGACTGCAGCGGCTAGCTCTCGTTGACTGCCATCTGTAGCCGTGCTTCAAGTCGAACACACCTATTATCTTGTCTAGTATTTCTGTGTAACCTGCTGTTGGTGGTTGGTTTCTTTCATGCCACGTCAAGTCTGTTTTCAGTCAAGTTTGTGTCAAGTCAGTCTTTCTTGTTTGGATTTTGATAGCACACTGTTTAATAAAATGCACAGGGTTCCTTACAACTTGCCGTTCATGGACTGCTTGTTACAATAGTAATCATATCACACAAAGAGGTACTGTTTTCTTCCAAAAGCAATGTGATTTATGACATTACCCTGTACAACAGTTTCTATACCCAACTTAATATTAAGTGACTTATATTTTAGACAAAACAGTCCCTGCTTTTGCTGTATTTCACCACTGAAACTAGTTCCAAAGAAAGCCACAGAAGAACCGTTTTGCATCTCTGAGCAACACACAATGGTGTTTCATTACTGAATGAATCAGGTGTTTGAATGAATCAGTTGAATGAGTGAATCAATGACTCCGTATTTATATCCGTATCCATCTGTATTAGGTTTTGTTTTTAAAACATATTTTGCATTTGTCACTTCAGGTTAATGAAAAATGTGTTATAATGGTAAAGTGCCATAACATCAATTTACAACTTACTGAAAAGGTTATTTCTGCTATTGCCTGCAAACTAACCACCACAAAGAATTTAAACCTATCAAGCTTTGGGATTCCGCTTTCAACAGGCAGTCTTAAACCGCTGAGTACTGGCACACAACACACTATCAAAATTTTGTCCTAATTTATTGTTAGGGCCAAAGATTTCCGAAAATATCAAAGTATCTGTCTGATTTTTCACATTACTGTCATAATAGCCTTGGTGGCTTTTTCCCAGTGCTGTTGTAAGGCTATTTATTTAAAAATTTTTTTTGTTTTCTTTCTTTTTTTTTTTTTTAAAGGCAAAGATGATTCCATGCTATCATAATTACTTTATAACGGACCCCTGCATCGTCACATGATGGAACCTTAAACTTTGCATTATTGGAATGGAGTACACATATACTCAACAACCATTGACCGCCAAGCAGTGTCGCCATCTGTCTATTTTACACATTGAACTGAGAATTTATGAACAAGGACAAGCTCAGTGACAAGGGTTATCGTACAGAAAGCCTTATTCTATAGTTTTCTCTGAAATATGTCATGATAGAAGAGTTTCAGCCGTCGCAGGATTAAGATTTATGACACTGCAGTGTCTGCATTATGAAATTTATCCAGAAGTAGGAACTCATGTGAGGTTCTGAGTGCTGAAACTGTTGCACCCTAAAAATCTGAGCTGATCTTACAGCACCTAGGTAGTGTTTAGACGTGTTTGCTGCAGTGCTTGCTCTCTTTCTCTCTCTTTTTCTCCACTAATTACAGATCGCTTGCCATCCACACTATTCCCAAAGCAGGTGACACTGACTGACGCCTGCAAGCGAGCGAGCGTGTGTGTGTGTGCGCCAGGTCATGTGTGAGTGTGTTTGGCAGAGTCTCTGATAGGGCTTGGAGTGGTGCTTGAGTTGCTGTGGTGGCGTCTGCCGTCTGAAGGCGAGAGTCCTGTGAATTATGGCTCCAGAGAGGCCTCGCCTGAGCCCCACTCACTCCGCACACAGCTGCAGGAAAAGCACATGAACGCCACCCATAGACTGAAAAAAAAAAGATGGACGAAGCGTCTCCATTCCCTTCCAACTGCTCAGTAGTGATTCATCTGGAGCCCAAGTCTATGCGGTAATGATTCATTTGTATCCCGAGTTTGCATTGTACTGATTCATTTGTATCCCGAGTTTGCGTTGTACTGATTCATTTGGAGCCAGTCTGTGCTGTAGTGATTCATTTGGAGCCGCGGTCTGTGCTGTAGTGATTCATTTGGAGCCGCAGTCTGCGCTGTAGTGATTCATTTGGAGCCCGAATCTGCGCAGTAGTGATTCATTTGGAGCCAGAGTCTGCGCTGGTTAGTGATTCATTTGTGGCTCGAGTCTGCACAGTAGTGATTTATTTGGAGCTTGAGTCTGTGCAGTAGTGATTCATTTGCAGCCCGAGTCTGCGCAGTACTGATTCATTTGGATCCCGAGTCTGCGCAGTAGTGATTCATTTGCAGCCCGAGTCTGCGCAGTACTGATTCATTTGGATCCCGAGTCTGCGCAGTAGTGATTCATTTGGAGCCCGAGTCTGTGCAGTAGTGATTTATTTGGAGCTTGAGTCTGTGCAGTAGTGATTCATTTGCAGCCCGAGTCTGCACGGGAGTGATTCATTTTCAACCCCAGTCTGTTCAGTAGTGATTCATTTGTAGCCTCAGTCTGATTCATTTAGAGCCTCCAGCCCTAGACTGCAAAAAAGATGGACGAAGTGTTTCCATTCCCTTCCACTGCTCAGTCTGCTCAGTAGTGATTCACTTGGAGCCTGAGCCTGCACAGTTGCGATTAATTTAGAGCCTGAGTCTGTGCAGTAGTGACTCCCTCATTGACTCCTTCTGCCAATGCATTGATTAAATTAACAGTTGGAGATTGCCAAAAGTTTCTTCAGTAAACCAGAAAAAACTGAAGTCCTGGCTTTGGAAACAAAGGGGATGAAGTTCCAAGGTGAATGCAACCTACTCTAGGGGCTAAAACCTAAAAAACAGTCAGAATCTTGCTGTGATTCTTAACAGACCTTAGTTTTATTAGTCAGGTCCAAAGCAATAACTAATCAGCATACTATCACTCAAAACATTGGCAAGAATTAGTTTTTGGTTTCCAGTCAAGACGTGTAGAAACTTGTTTCAGAAGCCTTTAGCACCAGCAGGTGCCTATGCTAATGGTCTCCCTCACCGGCCTTCACATAAGACCATTAGACAGCGCAGCTCATCCAGAACGCTGCTGCCGAGAATTCGTGACTAGAACCAAGAAAATCGAGCATAGCACCCACCTCATGTCCTTCCACTGGCTTCCAGTTTATATTTAGGATTGATTTGAATTTTTCCTCGGTTATAAATCAATCAAATGCCTAGAACCTCAAATACATATCAGATAGCGCACTGAATATAACCTAACCGACCACTACATCAGTATGTCGTTCAGTTAGAAATACCATGGGTTCACACAAAACAAGGGGAGTCCGTTTTTAGTTATTATGCCACCCGCAGTTTGGAATCAGCTTCCAGAAGAGATCATATGTGCTAAAACATTAGTCACATTTACAACTAGACTCAAAACTCATCTTTTTAGCTGTGCATTTATTGAATGAGCACTTTGCGATGTCCGAACTGATTGCACTATGTTTTATGTATAATCGTTTTTTTAAATTTATTTTAAACCTCTTAAATACATTTTTTAATCCTTTTCAAAGTTTTTAAATTCCTTGTTTTGTTGTTGTGATTATTTTTTTTATTATTTTTTTACTTTCTTTTATGTAAAGCACTTGAATTACCATTGTGTATGAAATTTGCTATATAAATAAACTTGCCTTGCCTAGTGATTCATTTGGAGTTTGAATCTGCGCAGTAGTGATTCATTTAGAGCCAGAGTCTGTGAGGCAATGATTCATTTGGATCCCGAGTTTGCGCGGTAGTGATTCATTTGCAGCCCAAGTCTGCGCAGTACTGATTCATTTGGAGCCACTGTCTGCGCTGTAGTGATTCATTTAGAGCCAGAGTCTGCGCTGTAGTGAATTAGCTGATGTACGGTGAGGCGAACACGGACAGCTCTAGAGACAATTCCATCTCTCTGAGAATACAGAATTGGCTGCTTCACGTAGAAGTTACAGAACTGCAAGTCTTCAGCTACGACTTTGCTTGATCCCCAAAAGATCCCTGTATCATGTTCGTGAAAACCTGAAAGCTCTCTGTGACATTTGGGTTTTTGATGTTTAAAAAGAAGTTGGGTCAGATGAGCAATGAGACAAACAGGGTGATCTACTGTATCTAACCAACTCCATTCTGTTTGATTAAAGAGATTTCTTCAGAGTTCCTTGAAGTGACATGAAATCAATTCTACAGGTCATTCAGTTAAATTCTCTCCCACAATTTCACAATGCGTTTGATTCAGCAATAATATCACAATACATACAGTTGCCTATAGCCAAGTTCTTTGAGTGGAAATGGTGGCATTCGAGACTAATGTCCTTTTCAGAATGGACTTGGATTGTGTTTATTGGTTACAGGTGTGAAAACAAACAATGATTTACAAGTATTATTACATCTATTTTTATTGCTGTATAGTTACTGTATCACACTCAAGTTCATTGGGTTGCACTATTACGAAGTAGAAAGTAGGAATGACGGCTTTACAGTGATATGCACCTGCTATTAGCAACTTTTATTAAGTTTATTTAAAGTCTGCTTCAAGAAGCTGATTCTGTTTTTACATAGATAATCTAAAACGTAGGACACATTCTTGCACTCCGTCTGGGTTATCTTTTTAATTGATGGTCTATTTACGTATGCGTCAGACGGATGTCTTTGGCAGGTGCCTCATGGTTTGCTGCATCTCACGTCAAGACTGTTTTTAAGAAGGTGTGTCAAGCTAAAAATAGTTAAACTTTTGTTGTGCAGCACATCAGTGTGAGTTTTGAAAAGATGGCATATTCAGAAGAAGCTGGTGGCAGTACACATATCTTAAACATATTGATTGATTATTCGAATGTCTTATAGCGGAGTGTTTTGTTTTGTTTAAAGTACTTATAATGGTGTATTGTTTGTTTGGTATAAAAGAATAATAATTGTGTAAGAGCATTTTCGTTTTGTTTTTGTTTTGTGTTGCTTGGTATAAAATAGTTATATGATGGAGCATTGTTTTGTTTGGTATATTGAATGTTTATTGTAACGATGGAAGATCGTTTTGTTTTGTTTAAAATTGTTGTAATGGTGGACGAGCATTTTGTTATTGTTTGGTTTGTATAAAATAATTAAAATGTTTTTTGTTTGGTATAAAAGAGTTATCAGGGTGGAGGAGCGTTTGTTTGGTATGAAATATTTACAGTTGTGGAGGAGCTGTTTTGTTTTTTGCTTTGTTTTGTTTTGTAATAATGGTGGAAGAGCATTATAATTGTGGAGGAGATGTTCTTTGTTTTGTTTTTGTTTGCTATAAAAGAAATAAGAAATAAATGTGTCTGTGATCAGGAATCTTTGGTGAGTAGCGACAAGCCTAGGTGCTAAAAACACATCTTGAGACTCCTGCATTTTGTCTAGTTCAGTTCTGTTGAGCTCTGTGTGTTTCTGTGTTACACTGGCTTGTTTGGCAGCATAACAGTGACATCATCTGAGCACTGCAGCTAAGCTATGAGATTTGATTTGATTTATTTAATTTCACTGAACTGCAACATGCAGAAATCCATCCCATTAGGGATGCAGCAATATTTCAGCCACCAAATAATTTTAGAATAAAATCACCCAAATATAAAAACTCCCTTAATGATCACAAAGTTTCCAGTGAATTTTGCAATTCAGTAACATTGTGTAGCATAATTCAAATACGTAATTTTGAGAGATCTAATTTTAACATTAATGCATATATGATTACATATACAGTATGTACACATTAATTAATTAATTTGATATATTTTATATAATTTAACTCATATGATTACATGCATTTATGTATTTATTCAAACTAAATACATAACTTCAATATAATTGGTAGTTGTTAAAAAACACAATTTTCCTTTAAATTTTTTTCTTTCAGTTTTTGGTTTTAGCCAATATTTCTAATTTTGGTGCGTTCTCCACTCGCGGAGGGGCCATAAACTCATCAAATTGGGGAGTATGATAAGGTTCTCCAGTTCTCGACTTTGCAGCAAATTTGAAACTCTTGAGAAAAGTCTTTCCGATGAGGGTAAATATTGTATATCTTGCTGCATGCATGCTGAGTTGTCGCAGATGGATGAATGACCTTTGACTCTTCAGCACATACTGAGCAGCAGATGTGACCAGATAGAAGAACATGAAACTGACTTCATTAACCTCTGCGCCCGCTCGCCAGGTCTAATTAATACAGACGTGTGTCTTCTGTGCTAGAAGACTCTTCCATCTTCTCACACGCCCACTCGGACTTTTGTTGTAGTAGTTAAGACATGATGTTGGCCGGATCTGCAGTCAGGTGAGGTTTCCCTGTCTCACCGCAAACCTCACCTTTTTTTAAAGTTAAAGGAATAGTTCACCCCCAAAATGTACTGAAATGTAATCACCCTCAGCCTTCCAAGATGTAGATGTGTGTGTTTCTTCATCAGGTTTGGAGAAATGTAGCATTTACATCACTTGCTCACCAATAGATCCTCTGCAGTGAATGGGTGCCGTCAGAATTAGAGTCTAAACAGCTGATAAAAACATTACAATAATCCACAAGTAATCCACACCACTCCAATCCATCAGTTAACATCTTATGAAGCCAAAAGCTAATTTTTTAAAGAAACAAATGCATTCTTCAAGATGTTTTTAAGTGCAAGCCATGGCTGCTAAAATATGAGTCCACTATACATAATATTGCTTTCTCTGGTGAAAAACTTGTCTTATCTGAATCAGGAGAGAAATCTGCACAGATCAAACACTGTTTGCAATTAACCGAAAACAGTCCAAAACTGTTCTAAACAAATATGTTGGTGGATTTTGATATTAGAGGACAACAAGGGATGGACTTTTTCACTGGAGGAAGCAATACTATGAGTTATGGACTAGTATTTTGGCCAGAAGCAAAAGTTTGAAGTTAAAATGGGGGCTTGGTGTTCTGAAGATGAAGGGGGATTTGTTGTTCAGGAGTCCATTAAACACAAGACGTAACTTTTCACTTCACAAGACATTAACTGATGGACTGGAGTGTGGATTATGGTGATGTTTTTATCAGCTGTTTGGACTCTCATTCTGACGGCACCCATTCACTGCAGAGGATCCACTGGTGAGCAAGTGATGTAATACAACATCTCCCCAAATCTAGTCTGATGAGCTTTTTGGGTAAACTACATTCACAATGCCACACTGTTCTAATTAGCCAAGACACTAAGGGTTCTAATTACTGTGGACAAACAAACGCTTGGTGGCGGCACTTTTGCCTTCTTCATGTTGGAAACGATCTATGTGGGGGCTGACTCAGAGTCTCAGTGAGATTTTGGTTTCTTCAGGTTAGCAACATGATCAGTGGATCAGGACAAACAGGATTTTATATAATTTATGATAATTCTCAGACCCCGGTCATCATTATCGCCTCTGCTCTAATAAAACTAGATTGCCCCACAGCTGTTGTTAGAACATTCACATTTCACTATGCACAAACGCTGAAGTCAAAAATGGATGAATTTAGCTTTTAAAGCAAAACTGCTGTAACTGCTACTACTCCACAGTTCTTTCAAGAATACCATGTTAGTACCATGGTACTATGTCCTCCTAAAATTGTAATTATGACATCTAGATTTTTAAACCTAGACAAAGAGTGGGCTAAAAATCTAGATGTCATAATTACAATTTTACAGTGCAATGTTTTACTAAACACAAATTTAAATGGAAGCCTGTTTCTGTCAATGAATAAAAAAATAATAGGATTGGTAGTAATAATAACAACAAAAGTAATGGTAGTAGATTAAATGATTAGTCTGTGCACATGATAGTTTCAGATATAGTATATCAGATATGTCTCACAATTCTGACTTTATAAATCACAATTGCATGTTATAAAATCTGAATTGTGAGACATAAACTCGTGATTCTAAGAAAAAAGATATTAACTTCATTATTTTACACAATTGACTTTATTTCTCTAAACTGTGACTTTATTTCTCAGAATTGCAAATGTACTGTATATCTCACAATTCTGACTTTTTCCTCAGACGTATGAATTTAAATCTCGCAATTCTGACTTTATAACTTGCAATTGCGAGTTTCTGTTATGCAACTCTGACTTATTTAGAATTGTAACTACTTTTTGGAATTGCAAGTTTATATCTCACAATTCTGACTGTTTTCTTCGCAGTTGCGAGTTTACATCTCACAATTCTCTTTTTTTTCCTCAGACTTCTGAGTTTAGAGTTTGTAATTCTGACTAGTGGTCGACCGATATTGTTTTTTTTGACAGCCGATGCCGATATCTTGGAAAGCCAGATGGCCGATATAAAGCTGATATAATTGTATTTATTTCTTTAATTTTAAGAAATTTGAAATCATTTGAAAATGGGTTAAAAAATAAATTTGTAAAATAAACGTATTTATACTTTAGATGACAAAGTATTTTCCACAAAATAAATAAATATTTAATAAAAATATAAAAAGGAAGTAAACACTGTAACCAAAAGGGCACTCAGTATTCTGGGAAGTTTGTGGGCATTGGGAATCATATTTTTCAAATAAAGCCAATTTCAAATCATCACTGAACAAAATTATAAATGCAACACTTTTGTTTTTGCCCCCATTTTTCGTGAGCTGAACTCAAAGATCTTAAGACTTTTTTTATGTACACAAAAGGCCTATTTCTCTGAGATATTGTTCACAAATCTGTCTAAAATCTGTGTTAGTGAGCACTTCTCCTTAGCCGAGATAATCCATCCACCTCACAGTTGTGGCATATCAAGATGCTGATTAGAAAGAATGATTATTGCACAAGTGTGCCTTAGTCTGGCCACAATAAAAGGCCACTCTAAAAGTGCAGTTTTATCACACAGCACAATGACACAGATGTCGCAAGTTTTGAGGGAGCTTTTTTTGCAATTGGCATGCTGACTGCAGGAAATGTCCACCAGAGCTGTTGCCCGTGAAATTGAATGTTCATTTCTCTACCATAAAACGCCCCCAAAGGCGTTTCAGAGAATTTGGCAAAACATCCAACCGGCCTCACAACCGCAGACCACGTGTAACCACACCAGCCCACGACCTCCACATCCAGCATCTTCACCTACAAGACCGTCTGAGACCAGCCACCCGGACAGCAGCTGCAACAATCGGTTTGCATAACCAAAAAATTTCTGCACAAACTGTCAGAAACCGTTCACATCGATCGCGTCTGGCACTTGGCAGACGTGTGTTATGGACAACGAACACAGGTGCATTTTGTTGATGGCATTTTTAATGCACAGAGATACCGTGATGAGATTCTGAGGCCCATTGTTGTGCCATTCATCCACGACCATCACCTCATGTTGCAGCATGATAATGCACGGCCCCATGTTGCAAGGATCTGTACACAATTCCTGGAAGCTGAAAACATCCCAGTTATTGCATGGCCAGCATACTCACTGGACGTGTCACCCATTGAGCATGTTTGGAATGCTCTGGATCGGCGTATACGACAGCGTGTTCCAGTTCCTGCCAATATCCAGCAACTTCACACAGCCATTGAAGAGGAGGGGACCAACATTCCACAGGCCACAATCAACAAACTGATCAACTCTATGCGAAGGAGATGTGTTGCACTGCGTGAGACAAATGGTGGTCACACCAGATACTGACTGGTTTTCAGACCCCCACGGACCCCCCAATACGGTGAAACTGCACATTTTAGAGTGGCCTTTTATTGTGGCCTGCCTAAAGCACACTTGTGCAATAATCATGCTGTCTAATCAGCATCTTGATATGCCACACCTGTGAGGTGGAAATTGTGAGATAAAAAGTTGCAATTACTTCTTTTTATTAATTTTTTTTATTCAGTGGTGGAAACAGACTTCTTTTTTTGTCTAAAGTGTCAGCCTTCAGTAAGGCGTTCCTACGAAACTTGAATTCATTGAATTGTGTCCAAACGTTTGTACTGGTAGTGTATTATCAAAATACCATCCTGTTTTCATCTGATAAAAATCGAGGTCGCTAAAAGCGAGGTCTTAACTGGAGCAGCATCTGCAATGACACTGCAGTGATACACACTCTCTTCTCCTAACGCTCTTAGTCTTGACAGTATGCTTGTGTACCTGAGAGTGCATAAGTCTCTCAGAGTGACAGTGCCTCTATTTTGTGCTGCTCACTGGATCCAGAGACAAAGAGTGATGAGAGGGGAGGAAAAAAATGAGTCTGTCTTTTCTTTCTGCCTCATAAAATATTGCTTGGCCAAAGCAAATATTTGCAATGGGCTGAGAGAAAGAAGAACGGTTAGTCTGGGATAAATACAGCCCTGCTCTCCCCTGTGTCCTCAGAACATCCAGCACCTGAGCCAAACCTGCAGCACGCTAAATGCTCTCTGAGAGAGAGAAAGAGAGAGGAATGGGGAGAAAGAATGAGTGGGGAGGGATGCAGTGGGGTGAGAGCAGGTGACTTAATAGAGGGGCCAGACAAGAAAGGGAAAGGAAAAGATGGCTATATATTACAGAAACTCCCAAATAGGGCAACTGGAATAGACAGTGACAAAAGTTGCACAAACTATTGATTTTTGGGACATGTTTCATACCAAACATACAAGTCTTACCATTATTTGAAGTAAATTACCTTAAAATGCCATTGCAAGAATAGCATGGTTCTTTCAACATGCACCATAGTTGTGCCATGGTATTCTATGATATGTAACTTGGTCTCCCATGGTAATGCATTGTTGTTATTTTTTGTATAGTGTATTGATGTATACAATGGGAATACCATGTGCCATAGTAAACCATGGTATTCTTTATAGTACCCTGAAATACAATGCCATGTTTAAGGAGGGTTTTTTTTGTACCACGACTTTCTTCGAATTGCTTTAAAGTACCATATTACCATGTTTTACTGGAATATATATCGTGTGAATAGCATTTGCCATACTTGTACAATGGTATCCTCTAAGGTGTCTTGACATCAGGGTTATGACATTTAGTAGATGCACCATGGTCGTGGCATTGTACCATGTAAATACTATGGTACATGATTAAGGTAATCACCCAGTACTGTGGTATTACCATCTGAAACGGTCACTGTACCACCACTGTACTTCATTGTGAGGCTACAAACAATAGGACAGAGATTGTCAGGAACAGAGAAAATGAAACAAAATGACGAAATCCAAAGGGGGGGGGGCAATGAGAATGGGACCACCCTTAATTCAATTACACTGCACTCCCCATAAATCACATCCACAGGATTGAGCTTGCTGTGTGATGGATATCAGATCTTGCGTTGATGTGTTGTGTGCTGGCAGCAAAGACAACGAGATGAGCGTGTGTCTCTCTCTGTCTGTGCGTTTGTGAGGGCATGAGCTCTCACCTGCTATTTCCATCAGCTCTCTCATCTTTCCTATGTCACAAGTTAGAACAGGCACCACACATCTCACCAGAGGTTTCTGAGGTTAAGTCCCTTGTGCGCGAGCTCATCTGACATCCCAGTAATGGAATCTAACTCTCACACTGCTCTACTAAAGCCCGGCATGCCTGAGAATCTCCATTGCATGTACAACAGCGTTTATTGCCAGAGCAATACAGAGAGGCTACAATAGCAGACATCAAATGGGTTCATGTATTTGCTCTTAACATGTCATGTAGCATTAGCATTTTGTGCAAAATCTACCAGTCAGTGGGTTGCTGATCAGTAGTCGATTGATCAATGCTAAACATTTTCACACCTTTTTTTTTTCAATTGATCACCAGGAATTGATTGGATCATAAAAAGTGGTCGCAACAAAATAATAAAGACAACCTTTTTAAAAATGGTATAACATGCACTGAAAAAAATTGACTTGTTTTCTCTTAGCGAACAGTATATGGACAATAAGTGCATCCCTTTAATAAGCCAACAGACAGATATAACAAATAAACAGGCTAAATAAATAGCCTATAACCTTTTATTGAAGTCTGGCAGACTTTGAAGTTAGTGAATGTTACAAAAGCAGTGTTTTAAATAGTGCTCCTAAACAGGATACATTTAAAGACAGCATCTTAGGAATCCTGCATATTTTGCATTATGAAATGTACTTTTCCATGTGCGATCGCGGGGGGGGGTGGCCCCGAGTCAATGATGTTCAGGGGGCCCGGAAACCATAGTGCTGCAAACAGGGCACACAAATTGTTTGAATCCACTATAGTTTTCAGGAGAATTTTGACATAATTGTTTTCGCTGCTTATTAAGTTTGGATACGAGAAAGACCTTAATATCAAACATCAGTTCACCTTTAAATGCCTACAATAAATGCAAAGAAAAGTCTAGTTGACTAGTTGACTTTATTGAAATAGTTGTATCACTGGTTGATTCTTTCCCATTCCTAATTAGCACTGGTTTTTATTCACTTTGAAACCATTGAAGAGTTCACTTATGAAAGTTTTCCTCTCTTTTCTTACAGACTCATGGATCAGCTGCGATGACGTTTTACAAGAGTTCCCAGTCTCTCCTCAAACACACAATCCGTCACTGGCCGGCTAATTGCCAACGGACCGGTTCTCTCGCCCTGTCCCACAAACTGGACCCCTGCAGGGGTCTGTCGACGGATGGCTCCGCTCCTCGGCCGCAGATTACTGGAAACTCAATAGAAGTTTTCAGCCATGTCTACCCGAGAGATGACATGACCAATGTGACAGCTAAAATCTTGTCCAAAATTGGCTGCCAGCTTCACAACCGACCGCACCAGCCCTTGTGGCTTATTAAAGAACGCATCAAAGACCATTTCTACCGCTCCTACATTGGACGCACGGGAAACCCGCTCTTCTCCGTACATGACAACCTCAGCCCAGTGGTGACAGTGGAGCAGAACTTCGGCAGTCTGCTCATTCCTCCAGACCATCCCAGTCGGAAAAAAGGAGACAATTACTACCTGAACCGCATACACATGCTGCGGGCCCACACCTCCGCCCATCAGAAGGAGCTGGTGCGTTCAGGTCTGGACTGCTTCCTGCTGGCTGGAGATGTGTATAGACGAGATGAGATCGACTCCAACCACTATCCTGTCTTCCATCAGATGGAGGGAGTGCGGCTTTTCTCAAACCATGAGGTTAGAATGGTGTCCTTATTGGAGGAGATCCTGGTTAAAACTTTGAAATGTGACAAAAAAGTTGACATGGAATCTCTTATATATAGCTTTTACTCATAACATATGACTATCTAATATATCATATATATATATATATATAGATAATAATATATATTATATAAGTGCATTTTTTAGTGAAACGATGCCTCCATGTACATTTCATTTTTTTTAAAATTTGTTTTTTTGAGGGCCTTACTTTCCAGTTTATGGATGAATGAAGCAAAAGACCTTCTCTGTGGTGACAAATGCGGGACTTCTCCAACTGCATCACTTCTGCCTCATCTAATCAACAACCAATAACACAGAAACAACCGGCCCTACATTTTTCTCATAGTATTACTTCATTACAGTACACCATTGTGAATTTAAAAGTTATATAATATAATAACTTAATACATATTACAATATTACAATTATAATATAATAATGATTAATATTATGTTATATATAATCTACAATTCTTTGGAGTCCTTTTGACCCAGAAGAGAGGCATAAAACATGATAAAAAAATTATAGTTTTCCGCTCCCCCCCAATTTAGTCATTCATTCATTCATTCATTCATTCATTCATTCATTCATTCATTCATTCATTCATTCATTAGTCATCTTCACTTAATTCCATTAACACATTGTTTATTGTTTCGGGGTTCGGGTATGTTGAGACATGGGTATATATGAGTGCAGTTAGTGCAAAAAATACGTTTTTTGTAAAATTATCTTTAAAGTTATATTAGTGTCAAAAATTGTTTTAGCCTTTTCCCCGTATCTCACAAACATTTGGGATTGAATTTTGTTTTGATGCCAGTTGACGAACCTTTGCATCTTTGAAAAATTAATCACTTTTTTCATCTGAAAGGGAACGTTTGTGCAAGTAAAATGAATTTATTTTGTCTGATAACTTTTCAGAGTAATATTTAAGTTGTTTGGATGTTGTTTTGTTAGAAATAAAAATGTTGTTGTCATAAATTTGGACTGTTTTTGAGCAATCATGAGTTACAAGTCAAGAAATTTAATTCCAATGCGAATAGTAGGATATAGATCTTACAAATTTTATACAATTATATGTATGATATGTTCATATTTTGCTTTTTTATTTTATGTATGGTTCATGTGTAATGTTTAATAATAAAAAAAAAATCCTCATTTTTAATTATTCAAAAAATAATAAATTAATAACAAAATAATAATACAGTAATAACATAGTAACAAGGTAACATTCAAACTGTACAATGTTTTTACATGATAAATTGCTGATCAGATACAATATGCTTATAGCATAAACAAAAATATAACTGTTTTACAAAATAACGATTCTTGAATAATGAATGTGAAAAATAGTATGGGGGGGCAAATGCTGAATTGTAAGGATTATTATTCATATATTATTGTTATATTATTAATGATAATAAATACTACTACTGATTTCTTGTCCATTTGGTTTTCAGCGACCCCTCATTGAAGGGTTTTTCCTCTTAAACTGAGAAAGATTAGTATTTAGGCATCAAAACTTCACCTTTAAAGCAGTTCTCAATAGTTTATACCTGCCAGACAAGCCTGCCTGCCAGACAATATTTCAAGCATCCAGACTGTAATGAAGAGGCTGTTTAAGGACTAGTGTCATGATGAAATCTTAACGTAATCTTTCTGAGTGCAGTTACAGATACACATTTGTTTTCAAACCGTTTTCTCTCTAACAGCTGTTTGCTCGAGTGGAGAATGGTGAGGAGCTGTCTTTGAGAGCGGTGGCCGCCGCACGCCTCAGAAACAGGAGACGCACACGCTGGAGGCTGTCAAACTTGTGGAGTTCGATCTGAAACAGGCTCTTACGCGCCTCGTGCGACACCTTTTTGGGGAAGGTAGGAATCCTGTGATTTTTCTTCACCTCCTCTGTCCAGTTCTCCTCATCCATCTGTTTGTTTCTGTCTTGCAGATTTGGAGATCCGCTGGGAAGACTGCTACTTCCCTTTCACACATCCCTCCTTCGAGATAGAGGTGCGCTTCCAGGGAGACTGGTTGGAGGTGCTGGGCTGTGGGGTGATGGAGCAGGAACTGGTCTGCTCAGGTACGCTCATGCAAACATGATAAAGCTGTCTACTGGCTACATAAGCAGTGACCATTTTCAATAAGAGCTGCTGAGTCCTAAACATCAAAACATGAGCAGAGTTCAACTTTATGCAAATTCACACTGAGATTTTATAGCAACCACCAATGGGAGTGCAGACAGGGCAGCTGTTATGATCCGAATAGTAGAAACGATTATTAGCAAGCAACAGTCCGTCGAGATGCCGATCTCCAGTCATTTAATTGCTTAAAACGTGACATGGAACCTCTCAAATCACTGATCCCAAACACTACATACTGCGCAGCGGTAGAAATGCAGCCGTCACTGTAGATATTGTGTAGATAATGTTAGCAAAATAGTTTTCAGTCATTTAAACATGAGATTGACATGAAAGCCCATTTTTAAAAATGGCTCAGTCATAATTATGACATAAAAAGTCAAAATTCTGAGAGATAAAAAGGTAAGACAGTCTTACCTTTTTATCTCATAATTGTAACTTTCTGTAGATTTTTTTAATCATATAATAGCACATTTATCTTTTTTTTTCGTAATTGCATTTTTATCATAATTTGTAGGTTTTTTGTATTCATAAATATGACTTGATCTCTTAATTTTTACTTTTCCATTACATTTTTTTT
Source organism: Sinocyclocheilus anophthalmus (assembly GCA_018155175.1). NCBI lineage: Eukaryota > Metazoa > Chordata > Actinopteri > Cypriniformes > Cyprinidae > Sinocyclocheilus > Sinocyclocheilus anophthalmus. The sequence goes on from JADLZN010004773.1 coordinate 42,515, forward strand.
ATTTTATGTTTTTGTCATCATTGACTTTTTGACATAATTATCTTATAATGTTGACTTAGTATCTCATATATATATATTTTAAAAAATATATATAATGATGGCTTTTGTGAAAATTAATAAAAAGTCATTTTGAATTACCAAAGCATGATTATTATGTGGCAAAAAATATTGTAGGTTAAAGTTAAAATATGTATTTATAGCAAAGTATTAGCAAAATGTGTCCCAAAACAAGTCAAGACAAGGAAGAACTTGTTTTTAGAATTTAGAGGCTGAGCTGAAAAAAAATATTTCATAGACAATAATAGACATTACTACATGGTTATTCAGATTTTTTTAAACATATGTAACATAGTATTATATTATATTATAAACTACATTTATAACATGCTGTTACCATGATACAAAATGAATCATGAACATTATTAAGAGTAAGTTTTAAGTGTGATTGAATACTGCATTTCATGGGAAGCACAAAAGAAACTGATGCTCACACAGCCTGATACACTGTTGCTCAACAACCTATAATCAATTAAATATACTTATATTTAGCATTTCCCATGACTCCAACCACCATCAGATGAGCATGTCACAGTGCATTCTGGGATGAGCAAAGAGATGCTGCTATTTGGTCAAAAGGAGAAATCCAAAACAGCATCATTTTTGTCAGCGTAATCTGTTAGGAACAGCCACATAGTGAGTGTGAGATGCCTAAAAAAGCAGATGCTTAGAAGGTTTTCAGGCCTCTCTGTGTCATGAGAGCAGTGGCCACACCTTTGAACCGGAGAGAATGGCGTTCTGCCTCTGCCAGTAGATGGCTGTGTCGTGCAGTGCTGTGTGAGGCAACCAGCCCTCATAAAGCGGATGGGATAGTCCCACACGAGGGAGATCCAAGCGCACCAGTAAAGGGGGAGGGGAAGGACACGCATGACTGCAGAGACATGGTTTTCCTTCCCTTGGGATGAACCTGTATGACCGGCCCTCCCTCTCCACTGGCCCAGTCATCTCACTCCTCACTGCCACTTAATTCTTCAATCTCATCTGCTCTCTTCATCGATCCTGTCTGTGTTAAACAGCACAGCGTCCCCCGCAGTCTGCACCGCCGACATGTGGAACATGTAACGGCCAATTAACGACAGTGCCACTCAATGGCGAGTGATCGCTTTTTTTCCTCACTGCTCAGTTAACTTGATTTTACACTCACTCTGCATGTAACGTTTGACTTAATCTTTTGCTTGATATTTACAATTAAGGTCTATCATGCATTCTAAATGAAAATGATACATATTACTTTCCATTTTTAATGATAACTTTGCACTTATTTTGCATGGTAATTTACTAACAATTACTTGTAAGTATTATAAATTGATCAAAAGTGACAGTAAAAGATTTTAACTTTTAAACACTCTATTCATCAAAGAATCCTGGAAAAAAAATTGTATCACAGTTTCCACAAAAAAATATAAAGTAGCAGAATTGTTTTCAACATCAATAATAATCATAAGAATTTTTTTTCTTGAGCAGCAAATCTGTGTATTAGAATGATTTCTGAAGGATCATGTGACACTGAAGACTGGAGTAATGATGCTGAAAATTCAGCTTTGATCACAGGATTAGTTTTGTTTGCTCATATGCAGATGTAAATTAATATTCCGTTACAGTGAATATTCCGAATAAGGTGTTTACATGACCCAAAATTCAGATTAATGCAGGCATATGTCGAATGTTTTATTCAGATGTCTTGTAATCTGAATGTTGCTAAATTGGATTATTGCAGTTGGATTGTGCATGCACAATCAGAATATGGCCAAATTCCAATTAACACTGGAATATTCTTATTTCTGTAAATGCAGTCTGTGTATTCAGTAGGTGGACCCTCTCCGACAAAGAATATTTTTCTGCATTTTATCTTTAGGTCCTCTTGTGTGTTCTGGCATTTTGAATCCATCAATAATTAAAAGCTGAAGGCAAGTCCTTAAGAGCCCCAGTCTCTCTCTCACTTTATTTTTTATTCTCCATTCCACCCTTCCCATCATCTCTCTCTCTCTCTCTCTCTCTCTCCCTCTCTTTGAAACCACTCATGGTCAAGTGCATCTCTTCCGTTGTGCTGGAAGGCTACTGCTCCCCGGCATTGTTTTGGCAGCATGGAAAAATAGTGTTTCTTGTAAAGAGCTTTCTATTTATGGTCCTCACATCTTCGTTCAGTTTTACCTTCTGTGTGGATGCAAAGAGGTCAGTCGGTATGATTATAGACCGACTGAATGACCAAATTTAGTGCTTTACAGAGAGTTGTAAACCACTTTTATGAAAATCTGAGTCTAGAATGATAATATAGAAATTGATTTCCACTCTCGTATTTACCGTCAAAGCAAGGGCTCCTGTAATCCTGCTTTGATTGGACTTTAGTAGAAAGTTTGTGTCTTTCGCAGTGTTGTGTCTGACAAGAGTACAGATTACTAAGTGTGCGTTTCTCTTCCTGTTCTGTCTGGTTGTACTCAATCACTGCTTTATCCCCGTGTACACCCACTTGAGTGGCAATGCATATTCCCAACTGGGTAAACAAAGCCCTCGTGTCTCCAGACAGCTGTCAGCAGGCCTTGCTCCTCTCCTCAAGGCTTTGCTGCTCAGACGAATCCGCTCACGCGTGTCATTCTGGCAGCGTTTAGGCAAACTGTGCCTTCCTGTGAAGGTTACAGGGCTTGTTTAATCAAAGTTTTCATTGTAATGTAGAAGCAGTTTTAATGAATTTCGACAAACCCACACAATTTGTGTCAAAAAATGGCTGTCAGTAACTGCTGCAAGTGTCTAAGTACTAAGTACTGTAGCCATAGCTGATATTCTAATTGTGTCAGATAGTAATACCAGGGAGTGTGATATATTCCCTTGTCCTGAATGACCATGTACACGTTTGTGAAAACATGGTAACATAGGAGAGTGTCAGTCTATCCACCAGTACTATTTAGGTACTAATATGTACATTTTAGGTACAAATATGTACATTTAAGGTACTTAGGGATAAATAATGTACCTAATGTACCTTGAATGGGTACCGTACCAGTGACGGCTTTTGTCCATTTTTTCTGAGAATACAGCATATTCGGTGAGAAATAAAATGTAGGATTGGACCCAACTTCATCCACTAGGGATGGATTAGATCATGTAAACTGACCTTTATTGTAAAGGACTGGTTGGAATGTGCATAGAGACAAAAAAGATGTTTCAGAGGTGGAATGAGTTAGTACATTTTATTGAAAGATTACAAACAAACATATTTTTCCTTGGAATAAGATTGCTGTCCGATTGCTTATGCACATCTCATTTACACTTGGCCATATAAATGCAATACTAATATAAATCCCATATATAGGTCCCATGATATATGCAAATATTAGCGTCCGCGATGACGCCAATGCCAGCAGCAAGATTTTGTTCACTCTGTTAACACCATATTGCAACTAATGTTAGAATTGTTTCTTTCTACATCCATGTCTTATCTATGATTGCTCCCTTATGTGTGGTTTGGGGGAAACGTTTACAAATGTTACCCGAACAACTAGGTGCATTTACATGTGGTCTAGCTGCATCTTCTGAAAGTGATTTGAGTGATCGAATTGCTATTGAATGCATATTGGAAGACATTTACATTTGGTCTTTTTGTTATTCAGTTGTTATCAGAACAGTAAAAATTCAACATAGTGACCAATTTTAACTTTCCACATTCTCCCCCTGGCGATTTTAAGAATTGATGAAAGCAACCAGCATTGACATTCAGCTTTGAGAGTCTCAACCTATCCACATTATCTTTATAATTGTGTTTAATGGATTGTTGTCAGAACAGTAAAAATGCCACATAGTGACCAAGTGTAACTTTTCTCATTCTGCCTCTGATGATGTTACGAATTGACGTGAACATCCGGCAATGACGTTCAGCGCTATCAGTTTCGGCGAAAAAGCCAGAAAAATCAAAAGTGGAAGGAAAGGGTTTTTTCCCTCTTAACTGCTGGTGTCTCAGAGTTTTTCCACAACTGCTGACAAACTGACCCTCCTCTGCATCGACTGTCATCATACGTACGCAAACACAAACTCACTCTCACTCAGTCTCCTCTTTGACTTCTCTCGATGTCCCAGCCCTCTCCTTCCCTGCTTCCTCACCAGACTGCAGGGACTCTGTCAAATCCTCGCCACCGTTCTCCTTCACTCCCCCCTCCATTCTCATTTTCACTCTTCCAACTCTCTCTTTCTGCCTTTCTTCACTGCGGCAGAGCAGTGTGGCTCCGTTGCTATGGCAACTTCTCATTCAGTCTTCTCGCACCCCCCTCATTTCACACACCCGTCCACACTCACACATTCTCTCTTTTCTCTTCAGAGTGGTAGGACAATAAAAATCTGCCAGCAAGACAGCATTAAACGTGTGGCGGCCGGCGGGGGTATGGGGACGAGTGAGACGGGGAGGAGAAAAAAACAGGAACGGGGCGTCCTGGGAAGCTGAAAGGTTATTTATTCCCCTCTGAGCGTGACCGCCATATGCTAAGCGTGGCGTAAGTGTGCCAGAGGTGGTGTGTTTGGTTTAGGGGCGGAGCTTCACTAATGAAAGGGGAGGAGGGGTAACAGTGCGGCACCGGTTTGCTGGTAGATCCACTTAGTTATTCATTAGAGTGCGGCGTGTAATCCCCGGACGCATCAATTCTGCAGCGGGCCCAGGACAGAGCCCTGTGGGACCTCGCCGGGACTGTCCGCAGCATATGGGACCCGGTGTTAATGACGGCACGCGTCAACGGCGTGGTTGAGGTTTAGTCACGCCCCAGAGGGCGGGGGGCCCGGGGAATGTGATTAAAGCCGTGTTTGGTGACAATTAACGGCCCTTCAAGTCACACGCCCTGGGGCCTCTGGGATGGCAGGGGAGCGGGGGGCGGCTGGTAGGTGGGGAAGGTACCAGCTGAGCTCTCTTTCTGGTTCAGGTGGCGCTTTCAATCTTAGTCTTAATCCTTAATACCCCCTGCCCTCCCGCACTGAATAAATCATGTGCCAGTTGTGACCGGCTCCGCTTAAAGCTCTCTCTTTCATACGCACATGTGTCTTTGGCCTCATTACAGGGCTTCTGTCAGGATGCTTCGTTTTTGACGAGCTGGCAGTTTTTTAATCAGTCAGCCTTCCTTCAGTCAGACTTCTTCTGTTCTCCCTCACCCTTTGTCTTTCTCTGTTGCAGTGTCTTTAAGTGCTTTATTGAGCTGATAAATAATGTACCTTTGTATTACAAAGCAGTTAAGAAGTTGGTAGACAGTCAGTAGTAGCCAGTTAGACAAATGGGTAATATAATGTAGAATCCATCTATCTATCCATCCATCTATCCATCCATTTGTCTATTGTTCTATCTAGCGTTCCATCGTTCTATCTATCGTTCTGTCTGTCGTTCTATCGTTCTGTCTGTCTGTCGTTCTATCCTTCTGTCTGTCTATCGTTCTATTGTTCTATCTGTCATTCTTTCATCTATCTATCTATCTATCTATCTATCTATCTATCTATCTATCTATCTATCTATCTATCTATCGTTCTATCGTTCTATCATTCTATCATTATCTATCTATCTATCTATTGTTCCATCTATCATTCTATCTGTAATTGTATCTACTGTATCAGTCTGTCTGTCTGTCTGTCTATCTGTCTGTCAATTTATCTATCTCTTGTTTTATATGTCGTTCTATCATTCAGTCTATCGTTCTGTCTATCCTACAGTCATACATACCACTTTGCCTTCTCTTCCTCCTAAAAGGCAAACACACATACTCGGTCACAGATGCCTCCTGCACGTCTGGTCTCTCGGATTTGCACTGTTAGTGCAAACATTTGCTTGTGCACTGTTCCGTTTCAGCCGTCACACCCGAGAGAGGGGGAGCAATAGTTCTGGATGCTTTAGCGAATAGAGTCATCGAAAGGACAGAGAGGGAAAGAAGAAGAAGAGGGAAAGAAGGCAATGAAGAAGCAGAGGAAAATTAGTGAATGAGATACTCTGTTTCCCTCGTTGTGCAATTTATTTCTCTGGCCTATTTACTGAAATGAAGGCTTTGCCGTAGCACCTAAGGCTTGCATTGTGTAATGAGGACTAAATTACATCCCATTTAGACAAGCACCCACAGCTGCTAGTGATATGTAGCATGTTCAATTTCAGTCGGGATAATCAAGTTCATCTCAGTCGGACTGGCTGTGCGGATGTGTGTTATGTAATATGCATGTGGCTGTTTTGTATGCAACAGCTTGTGGTCACAGGAGGAAACAGATTTTAATAATTAGTGGAGGAAAAAAACAAAAAAAACAAAAAAAAACAAGGGTTTGTTCCCTTTACCAAATAATAAACATACTGTTATCATTTTGTACTTGCGAAGGGAAAGGCTATTTTTTGGCAGTCTCAATATTAAATTTTTTTATCTTTAAATCAGCAAATACAAGTGTCCCTGCAATTTTCTGCATGTCATGGTTTTTAGCACCCTTAGAAAAATGTGCATTTGCCTAAACTAAAAAAAAAAACATACCTATGCATAAAATTCACTACAGTTTCCAGCTAAAATGAAAACTAGACTTGTTTATAAGAGAGAGACAGAATTTAAGCAGACAAAATGATTGGATAAGTCCTGCATAAATGGAGGTATGATATTTTGGTGAAAAAAAAACAAATTATGGTATTTATAGACAAAAAAAATTATGATAAAATAAAAAATAAAATAAAATAAACAAACAAAAAAATAGTTCAAAATAAGATCAAGATGATAGAAAATAGAAGGTGAATTTGTATTTCATATGGACTTAAATAGGTCACCTTTGTTCTGTGTTTATGTACGGTGTCTCTTGAATTAATTGCATGCAACTTTAATGTCCTTTTTGGAGCTTAAATATTTTGAACCTTATTGCCTTTCATAATATGGACGAAAACAATTGAAATGATTACCAGAAATCTTCTTTTGTATTCTGCTGAAAAAAGAAAATCATGAGTTTGAAATGAAATATGGTGAGCAAATGATTTATTTGAATGAATCATATTTTTGGGTGAACCTTCCCTTTAAGCAATTGTTCGGGACATACAGCTATGTAATATGAAGAGTCAAAGCAAAATCTGCATGAATCTGCATAGCATAATTTCTAGCGTCTTTCGAGTGTCAAAAAATGTATCGCGTCCTTGCACAGTTGCTATGCGTGTCTTCAAATCTGAACTCTATGTACTGTGTTTGAGTGGGTGTGTGTGGGAGCTGCACATGTTAGCATGGCGAATACACGGCTACGGCTCTGCCTGACTCAGCAATCAATGTGGTGATGCTGCTGGAATGGCAAACAGGCGTGTTAACGACTGGCATGCTGCCCACCTGAGGCCGTCTTCAACCTCAGGACTGATCAGCTGCACTCTTGGGAAGAGAGAGCTCCTTTTAGAAAGAAAGCAATTGTCAAAGATGCTTTCAAGGAAACTGGATAGATTAATGTCAGTAGGACGGGGTGGGAACATGGACGCTTGCTAGTACACTATTGATAAACTCCTTTGGAAGGCTCTTGAAAGGTTGAAAAAAATAGTTCGGCTAAATAGTTCTGGATAGTGTGGCTAAATCGCTGAATCAGTGGATTCACAGTGCATCCATACTCAAGGAAATGCATAGCGTTTTCCTATAATCTTAAATTCTGATGTTCAGCACATTATTTTACGATGGAGCTATGGCTGTTTTCCAAAGCAGCATTTATATCTTAAACTTAATAAAAGACATTTGTCGTTGTTTCATAAAAGACGCTTAGAAAAGATTGGATTAAAGTCCAAAACCTGACTTGAAATAACCTAACAAATCAATCGGGACTAAAGCGGTTTCATAAACGACAATTTAAGTTTGTTTAATTTGTGAGAGAGAGAGGTCAGTGAAGTTATAATATAGATTGATTCCTACTATCAATGGTTCAATGGGCCAGTGTTAGAGGGGCTCAGCTTAGCCTGACAGTTAGCCTGCTCCGGACCAGGTTAGTTTCTCAGCATAAGTTGCCAGAGTGACTGAGCTTGAGCTATGGCAATTTTGCTTTCAGAAACCAAATCAAGTTGACAGTAAGTCAGAATAACTGAAATAAGCCTGACTTATTTGGTAAACTAGTTTTATGGAACAGCCCCCTGGATGTCATTTACTGTTTTGTTTTTGTTTTGTTTTGTCCATTACACTTAAAGATAAGACAAGACAAAGATTTTTCTTGCTCTCAATTTTTGGAGTATTCTACTGTAGCTTCCAGCTTTCTTGTGTTAAGATTAATCTGAACAAAAAATATATGTATTGCCTGTTTACAGCTTAATTAATTGTGAATTCTCAATGCTTTGTGTCTTTGGGTTTTAATGTGTACTCATTTGAGAAAATGTTTTTATCCGTATCATCTTGCGTACATTGTTACTGGAACAAGCCCCCTGAAGCAACCCTGGGTTAAGTGCCTTGCTCTTGCCTTACAGGGATCAAGCCTGCAAACTTCCGATTAGAGAAACCCCAAGGCTTTAGCTGCTATGCTGTAAGGCAACCACTGCTTCTTGCCTGTGGTTAGAGAAAAACAAAAACTTGTTACCATTGTAGATGCTCTGCATCTTTATGCATATGCATGTAATAATTAACCACAACATGTAATTGCATCATTTTGTGTGTCAGTTCACGGGGCACCACAGAAACCACAGGTTTTTTCAGAGAGATGCCAAGTGGAAAGGTTTTCAGAAAAGCCTCAGACGTTTGGGACTGGGTTCAGCTAGTAAGCGTGTGTGTTCACATGAGCTTTTAATTTTGTGGACTAGAATACATCCTGAATACTCTTTCATTTCTGACTAGGACATTTTGAGGTTTTGAGTCTCTGGTTTGTGGTCTGATTTCTTGTAAAAGCGGTGTGTGCAATCAATGCAACATCAGGATGAACATGACATGCTTCAGACATCTCAACATCTTCAAGTAAACCTTGTACAATTGTGAATACTATAGAGACAGTATCCACAGCATGCCAAATGTCCCATTTAAGGCATTTTTTGTGTCCCCCCTTACTGATTGCTGCTTGCAGTGACATTATTTTATTGTTTAATAGAGAATTTGTAGACTCACTGGTTGAGAAGAATGAATAATGTATGAATTAGATGGATATGTATGACTGTAGGTAGGCATTCTGTAAGCATTGCGCTCCGTGGTTGATCGTTTGCTTGATATCATTGTTTCACTCTCGCTCTGCTATATAATTATACCAGCCGTCGATCCAGTTGTTTGGCTTTGCTGCATATTTATGAGCCAGGACTGTGTGAACTTAGGGAAGACTGAGCAAATCAATCATTTCCATCTCACTGCAATTTCTTCGATTACTACAGCAATATGCAAGTTCGGTGTCATAGCAACAGTCAAAGTACAACCATATGCTGGGATTTTTCGCAGTTTCCACTATTGAACCATTCGTTAATGAGAGCCGTTTAGACAAATTTGTTGCATCCCGTTTTTAACACTTCAGGGACAAGTGCAGACTCATTTGCCTGTTTAGTTAGATGGGCTGACATGTTAATTCCCTTCACATCAGAACATCTCCATCTAATATTTATGGGACCAGGTGGTGATTTTTGCATATTTAGTGTTTACAACCTGTAATCTGAATTTATGGACAAAAAGATGCCCTTAACTTTATTATCAAAGAGAATATTTAGATGAAATTGAATATTAAGTCATGTCGTGCACCCTCTTGTTGAATTTCATCCGCAGATTCATGGCCAGTGGTCATTATTATGGCCGGATCCATCCCTACCCACAATGCAATATATCTGTTGTGCTTCATTTGAAACAACAAAGCAAAGCGAGGAAAGAATGAATGCATAACTGGGTAATTAAGAATTAATGGTAGTTGTTGGAAATAGATGCTAATGGAATGCAAAGCTGCCAAATCAAGTGGATTGAGAGCATAAAATTGATATTGCACAAGCCTGGAGAATTAATTAATATACATAATGATTGAATTTGATCAGCAGTCTTGTGATTGGGGTCTTTTATCACCCTTGTGTCCCTTTCCAACTTTTCAGACATAAAAAAAATAATAATGAGAACAAAGCCCAAAGTTAATTTTCAAAAACCACTTATATTTTGCACTTTAATAGATGTGCTGGAGAGTCATCTGTCACTTAAATATGTCTTAGATGTGTCATTGTGTTCAGTGCATGTTCCAGCTTTCTACCAGTAAAGCAAGGTAAGTTTCTCACAAACTGATGTACACAAATTTTCATTTAGATTCAAAACTTGTTATTGTATATATGGTTGTATTTATGAAAGTGATGGCCCATTTTATGCTGCTTGTCACATGGCTTTCGCAGGAATTTTCACCCAGTTCAGCAGAAAATGTCCTAGAGTGTGACCTGGTTCACAGCTCAGTTTTGAGATTGGAAACTCTTCAGTTGTTGTTTTTTTTAGTATGGTATGTCATACAGATTTCTTGAAGTTCAGTTAGTTTGAAACAATGAGAGTCTGTCAATTACTACATGTCAAATTAGCACATATTTGTGACAGCTTAATTTAAGCTGAATTGTCAACCTTGTTACCCATTCTGGTGTGTGTGTGTGTGTGTGTGTGTGCGTTTGTTTTTTTGTTTGTTTGTCTAATAACAAAACTTTTTGTTTACAATGGTTTAGAGTTTGAACAAATTTCCGTATAGTAACTACAGTTATTGTTGCTGTAGTAAAATCGCATTAAATGCTAAAGGTGATACAAAATCACATTACATTTAAAATCTTTTCTGAAGTTCTTTCTTATTTATTTCTGATTTAGTTTATCTTCCAAATGTAATAAACATTGTCCGTTTAATTTAGATGCATTTATTGCTATTTAGATTAATAGATTGTTTATTGCTAATAGCAAACTACAGTGTTTGTTGAGCTGTGTTATTAAATTTCTCTGAGGTTGCTTTTCAAAATTTGAAGTTTAAAGAAATAGTTCACCCCAAAAACCAAAAAAAATGAAATTTGAGAGGAGGAATTTACTCCCCACGGTGTGTCCGAGAATATCAGAGAAATGTAGCTTACATCAGTGTTCCGCAGTGGAGGCTCTGCAGTGAATGGGTTTGCAGTCAGCATGAGAGTTCCAAACAGCGTTTAAAAAACATACAATAAGGCAAGTAAACCCACACCACTCCAGTCCATCAGTTAATGTCTGAAGAAGACAAAAGCTGCGTGTTGTAGAACCAAATCCATCATTAAGAAAAAGTCTGTCTTCGCATAATCTTGCTTTCCCAGTGAAAAAGTCGTCTGTCGATCAGGAGGACGAGAAAATATGCCACTGATCAAGCAATGTTATGAATGTTTTTTTTTTTTTTTTTCTTTTTAAAACGTCCAAAAAACACTTTTGATGTGAGAGACAACAGGAGATAAACTTTTTCACTGGAGGAAAGTGTTCTTTATGGATTAACTGTATGGATCAGTTTTGGCAAGAAGGACTGTTTTAATTTAAAAACGATTCTTTATAATGTATTTGTTTCTTACAAACACACAGCTTTTCGCTTCATGAGATGTTAACTGATGGACTGGAGTGACGTGGATTACTTGGATTAGTGTGATGTTTTTATCAGCTGTTTGGACTTCTGACGGCACCCATTCACTGCAGAGCATCCACTGCTGAACAAGTGATGCAATACTACATTTTTCAAAACTATTCGATGAAGAAGAAGAAACAAACTCGTACATCTTGGCTGGTGTGGGTGAATATAAATGTTCAGAATGTTCTAATTTTTACATGAACTTCACTTTAAGACCCCTCATTTCATTCCATTGTTGAGTTTTTAGCCTTTCATTTAAACGTCCCCAGAGTTCCTAGAAAAAAAACATAATCAAATCAATACCCTTGAAATCCCCCCTTGCCAAGGCAATCAGCATCAATAAGACAGCGATTGCTTTGTAATGAATGCTGTATACTCAGTCTCGCCGGGGTTCTGGGGTTCTTATGCAATATATCAATCGTAACAGGAAATTTTGGCAGCTTTAAGTGAAACCGTTGCTCAGTCATGGCAGACGTGACACCCTAGTCTAATTCGGCGGCTCCGTCATGCTCTTGTTCAGCTCTGAGTTTGCAAGAAAGAGATAACTGTGGAGTCAACGGACAGGAACGAGAATGAATATGGTCACCGTGAATGTGGGCCTTTCGTGTGTCCACAGGCAGCTTGCTGCTGGGCCCAAGAGCAATCAGCCCAGCATAGCAAAGAATGCTAATGAGCGGTAATAAGTTGATAATAGAACCAGGCATGCTATATATTTGTTTATCATATGAGGTTTCGTTGTGTATCACAGAGGTGCAAACTAGTAATAAATGTATAAACGAAAAAAAAAGCCCTTCTTGACAGGTAGCACACTTTAATACCACGGCATGGTCTGTGAAAGAAATTAGCTCGTGTATCGAAGCGCTAAAAAAAAAGACAAAAAAAACAAAAAAAAAAAAAAAAGAAAAAAAAAAACAAAAAACAAAAACCCAAAAAGGAACAATAACTCAGGACGCAGCGACACTAGTCCAACTATCCACCATGCAAATGGCAACAGAAAAAAAGTTTTTGTGAAAGTGGAACTCGACATGGCTTAGTTTTTATCCAGCGTTTAGAGGAGGTTAAGCCACATTGTCAACCTCTCATGAATAATTAGCTGTACTTGCTGCGGTGGTTTATAAAAGGAACTCGGTTGTCATCGTCCTCTAAGTAGAGGACTAAATGAGCATGGCACAACAAAAACGACTCCAGAGGACGGCGGAATCCCCCGAACCCGAACCGAATGAGATGGAGATAAATGCGAGACGTGGAGCCAAGATTTTAGAGAGGCAGTGTTCGAGTTCAGAGGATTCAGAGCAGAATTAAACGGTTCGGGGGCACCCAATGCTAATGGGTAAATTGGTTCATTTTCGGGGTTAACTTTTAGATTATTCCAAGTGTAGTCATAGTCGAAAGACCATGACATGCAGCAACGAAAACGCAACAAGAAAAGAAAAACTGACATTGAATTGTGTGTGCTACAGATTTTTAAAAAAAAAAAAAAAAAAGTGTATTTATAAAGCACAGTTAAAACAACACTGTTTACCAAAGTATGGTACAATAATAAAACATGCAGTCTAATACCAGAATTAAATATGACTACAAAAAACAACTCATAAGACATTATAAAACAGCAAATTAAACCACTTACATCCCAAAAAACATCATAGGGTGGAGAAATACATATGTCTTCACCCAGTTTAAATATGGCCCGTGTGATAAAAGACAAAAAAAATGGAAGTGAAAGGTGTTTGTTTTAATCCCTCTTTTACCTTGCCTACTTTGTTCTTTTTTTCTGCTATAAACTTGTCTATAACGTGTTTATAACAATTCTTACTCCTCTAAAAATCCAGCCAAATTTGGCATTCAGATCTGCTGGAAAAAAAAACAAAAAACAAATTGAACTCTAAAGTATTTAATAATAATAATAAAAGAATAGAAAAATTATGTATTTTTTTTTTTTAAATTTTACATTTTTTTGATTTTTTTCTTTTTATTTTAAAATAAGTGATATTCATTATTTTGGGTTTTTTTTCAATTTGTATTAATGTTTATAATAAAAAGTTTGGTGTTGGAAAAAAGATGTTTTAAGGTTTTTGTACATAAGAAAAATAAAGTTTTTTTAATAAAAATTTTGTTTTAATTTTGCAATATCGTACAACTTAAATAATAAAATTTTTATTATTTATTTTTTTAAATAATGATTTAATTTTATATTTTAAAAATTAAATTTTTGGTCTTGTAATTTTGATAATTTTTGTATTAAAATATTTTAAATGTTTTTTGAAATTAAATTTTTTTTTTTTTTTTTTTTTGTTAAATTCATTTTTGCAGTCAATCAACAAATAAGCAGAAGAAAAATATAAAAATATAATCACATTGAAAAAAAAAAGTATTTCAACATCATTAATGGCAACATACTGTATAAAAATATTTAAAAACCTTAGAATGTATTGGCAACCCATTTGTTTTCAAATGGCCCATACATAAGTAAATAAATAATAAAACAACCGTGAAGGACAATTGTGCTAAAAAAAAACAAAAAAAACAGGACTTGTTCCTTTCGTGTTCTTATTTTATCATATTGTTGTTGTTACATTTTTGATTATTCCTATGTGTTAATCGATTAGGAAAATCCATTATTATACATTGAAACTGTATAAAGTATGTAAGAATAAATTTAATTTAAACAATACAATTATTATTATTATTATTATATATTGCAAGAGTAATATTTATGGTCCTTTGCATTCAAACGTGTGAAGAGAGAGGCTTTATTTTGGTGGAATACTCAGGATTATCTGTTAGCTTGTCAGATTACTTATGGGACCCAAAACCAGTCTTAAGTAGCCAATTTCGAATTTGTTAGGAGGAGGACAAACATTTTGCTGAGCTAGATACAACTTTTTGAAGATCTGGAATCTGAGGGTGCAAAAAAATCTAAATATTGCGAAAATTGCTTTTAAAGTTGTCCAACTGAAGTTCTTAGCACTATATTTAACAAAAACTAAGTTGGTTAATTTAAGGTAGGACATTTACTAAATATCTTCATGGAACATGAAGGACCATCTTTACTTAATATCCTAATGATTTTTGGCATAAAAGAAAAATCGATCATTTTGACCCATACATGCATTTTGGATTGCTACAAATACCTGTGCTACTTAAGACTGGTTTTGTTGTCCAGGGTCACATATATATATATATAATTACTATGCAGTTTTTGCAATTTTATAATTGCACTAAGCCATATCAAGTTCTTAGGCATTGTTAGAATTATTTGAAAAAACACTTTCATATAATTGCCAGTGCTGATTTTTACTCTCAATTGGCGTTTGGCAAGTGTTGATTTTATGCCGTGTCTAAATGCTTTGACGGTCACACAGAAGTCCTGCTTTTCATTCTAGTCGTCTAGGTGGTGATTTTTGTATTCTGTGTCACACATCACTAGTGCTTTCATTACACGCGGGGCTGACCCTCAGACTGAGAGATCCTGTTGCTGCGTCCGTGGCCTCCAACCTCCTCTGGGCTTTTCCCATGACCGCATCTCCTCCGCAAAACCTGTGATGCTCGTGAACACGGCCTCTATTCATTCCTGTAGGAATAAAAACAAGTGTGACAAAAAGTTATGCCTCATGCAATGGTTTTTAGAGCATTCAATAATGAATGGAAGCGCCATCCCTTTTCTTCATCTCTGGTTTTCTGGCCAGCGATGCTCCAGGTTGATTTGTTCAGCACTGTTATTGAAATCATATATAAAGATATAGTACACAGCACCCAGCCAGACACCTGTGTTAGTGGTGAATGTAAATCTGAATAAGTTCTTTAGCTGGAAAAAACACTATGGCCTGGATTAGGCATGCAGTATTCTTGTATATTTATATGAGTATTATGTAAGATATTTTTATATTTTGGTCATTTTATGTTTATTTATTTTGATTTTATATATATATATATATATATTAGATATATATTTATTTATTATTTATTTATTTTTTTTTTTGCAAAAAGGTACAATAGCCTGATTCTGATTTCTTGTTAATTGTTCCGTTATTACTATTTTATTTTACTGTATTTATTTTATTTTACAAAGGTTTAAAACAATAACCAGGAATTTAAGATTTTGTTTTTTTTTTGACTGTACCATGGGACGTGATGGACAGAGAAAACCAGGTACTGAATGATATTAACCATTGCAATTCATGATCATGTTCAATGATATGACCATAGTGCATGTTAATAAAATGTATTTGAATGCTTGAAGAAGCATTATACTTTTTGTGTTACCAAATGTATTGAGTATTTTGCTATTTTTGCAATAAACTTAGTATATTCATGTTTCCACCCCCACCCTAGTGTTTTTGTCAAAAAATCCAAGTGATAATTTTTCCCCTTTTCATCCAAGTAAAAGTTAAATTTTCAACAGTTTTCACCCTCAAATAATGGTTAACTGTCCCTGTATCGACACAAAGTAACAAAAGCACTTCATTACGAAGCCAGCCGCAGTAGTTAATAACCTATAGTGTAATATATGATAATGGTTCAGTAAGGAGCTGCGTGAGCCAATATTCCCCCTGCAAAATCCATTTTAATTTCACTATGCAAATGTAATTTTGTGTTCATAATAGCATAAATGAGGCTCTCCATCTCTGCGTGGACTGCAGGTGTCTGTGTTTTTCTCTAATGGTAATTTAAGCGACATACCTGATGATTAGCTTTTGTGATCTGTTTTTCTTTCTCTCACTGTGAAATGAATGGCTCTCAAAGTCTGAGCGCTTCACACGTACGGCGTGTTTGTATACTGCGATGCCTTATGCTCTCTGAGAAATGCTGAAACAATGGAGAGTATCAGCCAATTAGTGTACGAGAGGACAAGATCGGTTTATTTTTAGAGCGTTTTAGTCCAACATCCCCAAACTGAGACTCGTTCATTAGCAGCGGAGAGTCTTCATCTTTAAGTGATCTCCTCCTCTGTTTGGTCTGTCGGACTCGGCAGCCGTAGATAAATAGTGCGGCTTGTTAGTCGGGTTAATGATTAAAAGCATTTGCTCTGTGATTGTTGAAGTGGAAAGAAGGATTAAAACAAACAGATGTGTGAGAAAGTAAAAATGCTTCAGAGAGGATTAGAACGCGGCCATCTATTTTCACACGGGAGTCTGTCAGCGTGGAAGTGTTTATCAAACTTGTTCTTCTTCAATGATAAAGACACAAAGTTTGTAAAGTAAAATATGAAATGTGCTGTGATTGGTTAGCTGGGCCAGTGTGTGCTGTGATTGGTTAGCTAGGCCAGTGTGTGCTGCGATTGGTTAGCTGGGCCAGTGTGTGCTGTGATCGGTTAGCTGGGCCAGTGTGTGTTGTGATTGGTCAACTGGGCCGGTGTGTGCTGTGATTGGTTAGGCCTGGCCAGTGTGTGTTGTGATTGGTTAGATGGGCCAGTGTTTGCTGTGATTGGTTAGCTGTGCCAGTGTTTGTTGTGATTGGTTAGCTGGGCCAGTGTGTGTTGTGATTGGTTAGCTGGGCCGGTGTGTGTTGTGATTGGTTAGCTGGGCCAGTGTGTGCTGTGATCGGTTACCGGGGCTAGTGTGTGCTGTGATTGGTTACCGGGGCCAGTGTGTGCTGTGATTGGTTACAGGGGGCCAGTGGGTTCGCGATTGGTTAGTGGGCCAGTTGTGTGTGCTGTGATTGGTTCACAGGGGCAGGGGTAGTGACTTGGTTAGGTGGCCAGTGTGTGCTGTGGATCGGTTAGATTGGGCCAGGTGTGTTGTGATCGGTTTTTAGCTGGGACCAGTGTGTGCTGTGTCAGTTACGGGGCAGGTGTGCTGTGCTTGGTTAGCTGGTGCCAGTGTGTGTGCTGTGCTTGGGTAGTGGGCCCGTGGGTTGTGATGTGAGCCGGTTAGCGTGGGGCAGTGTGTGTTGTGATCGGTTAGCTGGGCAAGTGTGTGCTGTGATCGGTTAGGATGGGCCAGTGTATGCTGTGATTGGTTAGCTGGGCCAATATATGCTGTGATTGGTTAGCTGGGCCAATGTGTGCTGTGATCGGTTAGCTGGGCCAGTGTGTGCTTGATCGGTTAGTGGGCCAGTGGACTGGGATGGTTACAGGGGACAGTGGTGCTGTGATTGGTTAGCGGGCCAGGATTGTTGTGATTGGTTAGCTGGGACAGTGTGTGCTGTGATCGGTTAGCTGTGCCAGTGTGTGCTGTGATCGGTTAGCTGGGCCAGTGTGTGCTGTGATCGGCTAGCTGGGCCAGTGTGTGTTGTGATCGGTTAGCCGGGCCAGTGTGTGCTGTGATTTTTTAGTCGGGCCAGTGTGGCTGTGATCGGTTAGCTGGGCAAAGAGTTGTGCTTGTGATCGGTTAGCGGGGCAAGTGTGTGTGTGTGATTGGTTACCGGGGCCAGTGCTGATGCTGTGATTGGTTAGCTGGGCAGGATGGGTTGTGATTGGTTCTGTGCAGTGTGGCGTGATCGGTTAGCTGGCGCAAGCGTGTGCTGTGATCGGGTAGTGGACAGTGTGTGCTGGGATCG
The DNA here is from genome assembly GCA_018155175.1 of Sinocyclocheilus anophthalmus. NCBI lineage: Eukaryota > Metazoa > Chordata > Actinopteri > Cypriniformes > Cyprinidae > Sinocyclocheilus > Sinocyclocheilus anophthalmus. The sequence continues at coordinate 60,551 of JADLZN010004773.1, forward strand.
GTTAGTGGGACAGGGTGTGCTGTGATCGGTTTAGTGGCCGTGTGGGACTTGTGATCGTTAGCTGGGCCAGTGTGTGTTTTGATTGGTTAGCTGGGCCAGTGTGTGTGTTGTGTTTGGTTAGCTGGGCCAGTGTGTGTTTTGATTGGTTAGCTGGGCCAGTGTGTGTGTTGTGTTTGGTTAGCTGGGCCGGTGTGTGTTGTGGTTGGTTAGCTGGGCCAGCGTGTGCTGTGAGCGGTTAGCTGGGCCAGTGTGTGGTTGTCGATGGCGTACTCGGAGCATGGGGCGGGAAATGTCATGCCCCTTACCATAGCCACCTGTGAACTTCAGTGTAAATATTGTGTCCAAAATTATTTTGAGCGCGATTTAAACCTGGATGATTGTAACCACTCTAACTTTGTCTGCCTTGGGAAAGCTAGCGTGTCTCCGACGTAGTGATAACACTCGTTGCCTTCTCTAGTGCAGCTCAACCAGGTCTCGTCCCATTCGTCGATATTTGTGATATCACAAATCCCGGAAAATATGCGTTGTAGTCCAAACGAGTTCGTTGTAGTTTTTGAAAAGTGATTTCTGTTAAATAAAATATCTCCATTTGAAATGGACTTTGAGCTTTGTAACTTTGCAGATCTTTTTTATGCTCAACCAGCAACATTACAGACTAACTAAAGTTGAAAAAGTGAAAAAGCATAGGATAGGACCCCTTTAATGATTGTGCTTCCCATTCCCATTTTCCCATTTTCCCATTTACCTATCAATCTCGTACAATCATTCTTTCCATTATGACTTTACTTTCTCTTACATCAGTGTGTCTAGATAAAGCAAAGACTTGTGAGCATAGACAATGTTTATTTTTATTTTATTTTGTTTTGTTTTGTTTGTTTGTTTTATTTTATTATTTCATTCATTTTTTTTTTTTGAATGCTGGTTTCTTTTCTACCAAATATATGTTTGTAGTATTACACAAAAAAAGGGTTTAAAAAATACATTTTTCTCCAGTACAAAATGTTCTTATTTTATTTTTTCATTTTTTTTATGCTAGTTTGTTTTCTACTAAATATATGTAGATAAATAAATAAATAAATGTTTAATCATATACATTATTTTCTAGTAACATGCTGTACATCTTTCTGTATAAATTTTGTCTTGGTCTTTGAGATCAAACAGCTTGAGGTACTAAATAAACATGCAGTCATTTTCAGAATGCAAAGCATTTTTTCTCCAGTCCAAAAAGCCCATTTGTTTGTTTGTTTAGTATGCATATGTGTATTTATTTATTTTTATTGAATTTTAGTTTTGTTTGTTTTACATACATAAAAGGGTTTCACTTAATTAATTTTTAGTTGGAATTCATATCTCATATCTAAGGTACCAGAATCACCTCCATATTAGGCTTCCTCATTTCCAAACTCAGATTTATTTGATGGTTTGCGTAATACTATTTTAAACTTTAATAAGTAGACCTTAGTTGAAACAAAATGCTCTGACCCCAGCCAAAGCCTGCAAACACAAGCATCTTAAACAAAGCTAAACCAGCGCTCTGTTTCCCAGCATGCCGACGGCTGTTTTAGAGACTCCAGCCTGTTGTCAAACATGATTATTAATGCTGAAAACAGCAGGTGTGTTTCTGGTGAGGGGCAACTAGTGCAAATCTACATCAACCCCATGAAAAAAAAAAACACAAGGGAAGTGCTGAGAGACTAAAGAATCAAGAGAAGACTAGAAGCAAACTGATAGTAAGTGGTAGAAATATAGGACATGTTGAGACGGAGGTGATGAAAGGGCGTAAAGTGAGTAATAGCGAGGGAGCAGAGACAATGGGAGACTGGAGTGAGCATTGGAGGGATGCAGGGGACCAAATGAGAGAGATGAGGGAAGAGAATGTGGGATTAGCAGGTAGGGACGGCAAAGCTGCCAAGGACTGTTAGCCCTGCTGATGTCATCAGGAGGCGAATGCCGTCAAACACAGCCCACGCTCCGATTGGCTACGAGTGCATCGGACATCATCGTCTCTGAAAATACAAATACGTTCGTCTGAGGTCATTCAGATCGTGCCGGCTTCTGGCTGACGTCTCTGGCGTTCACCGTGTGTGTGTTGGCACCCATCCACTTAGCCTCCGCTTCACTCTTAGCCGTCACAACGCTTTACACCTCTCTTTTATCTCCCTGGATTTGCTCGTGATTTCCACTGACAGACGAGTGATTGCAATCAGCCCCACCATCAATCCAAAGCTCGGCGTCGGAGCGACCCTAGTGGAGTCTTCCTTCCATCTGCATCATCATCCGTGTAATTAGATGTGCTTGCTAAAGCAGGCATCAGTGTGACTATTGCTCATACTGCATTCATGTCACGCTACGAACATGTTGCGGATGTGCATGATGCCTCATAATGTGCAAAAGGCTTTCATTTTCCTATCGCCATTGATGAAATGTACAAAAACTGCTCAACTTTTAAAATGCAATTTATTCCTGTGATGCAAGATGAATTTTTAGCACCATTTCTCCGGTCTTCAGTGTCACATGATCCTTCAGAAATCATTCTAATATGCTAATTTGCTGCTCAAGAAAAATGTATTATCATTAGTTAATTTGTTGTCCACATTTGTGACCCTGGAGCACAAAAACAGTCATAAGCAGCACGGGTATATTTGTAGCAATAGCCAAAAAAACATTGTATCGGTCAAAATTATCATTAATTTTTCTTTTATGCCAAAAATCATTAGGATATTAAGTAAAGATCATGTTTTATGAAGATATTGTGTACATTTCCTACCGTAAATATATAAAAACTTAATTTTTGATTAGTAATATGCATTGTTAAGGGCTTAATTTGGACAACTTTAAATGCGATTTTCTCAATATTTAGATTTTTTATTTTTTTTTGCATGCTCTGATTCCAGATTTTTAAATAGTTGTATCTCGGCCAAAATTTTGTCCTATCCTAACAAACCACCAATGGACAGCTTATTTTTCAGCTTTCAGATGATTTAAAAAAATTGACCCTTATGACTGGTTTTGTGGTCTAGGGTCATATTTGTTTTCATATAACAACACAAAGTCATGTAGTAGTCATCTTTACAATTCCTAACACTTTAGCAAAGGATGTTTCACCGTTGATTACATTTTTTTTTTTACATTGGGGTAGTATCCAAATCTGTCCAAAATCCAAACACAGTCTTTTAGTCTTTAAATCACCTGACGTAACAACCTGTTGCACAATAAATGGCAAAATTGACAATGAAATCCATCTGATTGTTTATACTGAGACACAATACAAATAATTGGGCTTTTTTCTCAATAGAACAGTAAATGCGATTTTTTTTCCTGAACCTTGCGTCCTGTCCTTGGGATTCACTTAAACTTATTAAAATAAAAATAAAATAAAATAAAAAGCAAATACAGGCGACACAAAATGAATCCCTGTGGCTCCTGATGATATATTGAAGTCTTATGAAGCGAAACGATCAGTCTGTGCAAGAAACTGAACATTATTTATAACATTATTACCTGTAATCCAGAGCCTCAGGCAAACGGGGACATACAAATCTTTTCTGAACTCATTCTTTTATATAGTTTGTTTCAGTAAACTGGTTCAATTCACTAGTTTATTTATGTAATCACGCAATGACATCATCTATATGCCTTTATATAATTGAAGCACCCAATAATGATGTGAAACATGGTTGTTTTACATTTCTAAAGCATATAAAGTGAATAAACTAGTCTTCATCAGCTCAGCTTTTTAAATAAACCATGAGAAAAGCATCCATTTCACACCTTCATTCATGTGTTTGGTTCATGCATGCCACTACTCAGTCTCGGTCGAGGTGCGACTTTTTCCTCAGTTCAGTGACTGTTGGAGGAACTGGAGCACTGAATGAGTTCTTAAAAACCAGCGTCATAGGATCATAAATGCCAGTGTTCTAGCTCATTTCGCGCTGGAGTGACCGTCAGGTGAGTTTTGATTAAGTAACTTGTTGATCTGTGTTGCTTGTTGAACTGTTTCAGACACTTCAGTCTGATTTGGTGGACTGGTCCGAAACAAATTTAGTTGACTAAAGCCAATAAAAACACCAAGAACAGCCACTTATTGTGGCTTTAATTTTTTCATGGGCAAAAAACGCTTTCATTTTCTTCAGAGAAATCATGTATTTAAATCAAATTCAAGCTCCCACTCAAATCATGTCATGCTTATTCAGGCTTGGAGACAATTAAAACGAACATTTTTATGTATATTATTGTTTTTTGCAATTGGTGAAATTAGTATTTGAAAGTAAATTTTAATATGGCGGTCTTGTGAGAGATCGGAATCGCTAATGTCTCCACCTGAGAGAGGAAGGGAGAGTTGATTGATTTGTACGTGTGAAGGTTAGATTTATTCCGTCTGACTGAGCGCTTTGACCCCTGAGCATTCCCTTCATTAACATATAAAGCACATTTCCCTCACATCTGAAGGAATGCCTCACCCCCCCCCCCCCCCCCCCCCCCCTTGGGGTTAAACTGGACACACGAGAGAGAGAGAGCGAAAGCCCGGAAAAGAGGAGAAAATTCAGTTTGTTCACTCTTCCGCTCACCATAGGTCATACAGGGTTGTAAAGCAAATAAAAATTCATAATGACTATAATCACATCAGAAATAGCGGCACTGATCACACGAGAGCCACACAGACCTGTCGCTGACTGTCAATCAACAAGATATCTCAATTGAATTATTCCTCGAAAAACTTTTCTTCTCTGCATTTCTCCTCTTCTCTTGCTTGCTTCATAATCTGCAATTAATGCAATCGTAATCAATTAACCCTGGCAATGGATATTAACAAAATTGGTTTCTATGCCCTAATGCATAAATGTAATGTAAAGCACAGTTAGATGAGTGAAGTGAGCGTGAAACCTCATTCGCAACCAGTGTTACTCTAAAAAAGTAATAAATTACTAGTTACAAATGATATCTTCGCCATTGTAATTATATTACTGTACTAATTACTTCCTCTAAAAATGATTGCATACGGTCACACCGTTTCGTATCAGGGAAGAGAGGCGGGAAAGGAACGGTCGCGAACATTTAAGACGTAATAAAAAATAAACAAAACAAAAGAAATAAAGCGGCGCCCTCGCGGAGACTGCCGCCACACAAAACACAAAATTAATTCCAGGCCTGGTCCTCTCTCGTCTTTCTTTCACTGTCGTCACTCCTCCTTTTTATCTTTCCGGAGCTCCTCCGTGGGACTCGAGAACGGTGAGTGGTGCAGGTGTCACTCATTATCAATTACCCCACCGGCCTCGCTCCGTTCCCACGGCGCTCGGCCCCGCCCCCACTCGTCACTACCTCGCAGGCCGGGGGGGTACGCCCACGACGGCGCCTCGATTCCCCTCCCCCCCCCTCCGGGGGAGTCGATCACGGCGGCCGCAGCGTACCTGGGGGTAAGAACAGACAGACGAGGCGAGAGAAAGGAGACGGAAGGATGAGGAGAGACAGATACGAGTGAGGGGAGAGAGTAAAAGAAAAAAGAATTTAACACTGCCGCTTGGTTCTCAACCGGCTGAGAGGCTCTCACTCGCGGTGCCATGCGATGGCACTGGACATCTTTGGTGAACGGCCCGACACTCCTCCGCCTCCTGGCGGATGGCGATGGCCCCTCCTATTGAGGGCAGCCGGCAGAGAGTCCCCCGTTCCCTGCTCCTCCCCAATCATAGCGGACGGCAGCAGGCTCTGGCCTCCTGGCGAACGGGGCCGACTCCTCCGCTCCCTTTCGGACGGCAGCCACCCCTCCTCGACTCAGGAGCGCGGCAGCGAGCTCTCCGTCTTACCTCGTCTTCCATAGTTCCAGCACCACCGCCTCGGGCAGCCACCGGCGGTCTCTCCGCTTGTTCCTGCTGCTCGATCTCCTCAGCACCGAGATCCCCCTCAGCAGCGAGGGCTCTCTGACAGCGTGTACCTCCTTATGTAACACAGTTCGTAGTCACGGGAAGAAGGAGGCGGGAACCGGCGAACATTTAAAAAAAACTTTAATAAAATAAACAAACACAAAATGAAAGTAAAGTGGCAGCCCCTCGCGGACGACTGCCGCACACAAAACACAAAACAAAATTCAGGCCTGGTCCTCTCTCGTCTTTCACTGTCGTAGCTCCTCCTTTTATCCTTCCGGAGCTCCTCTGTGGGACTCGAGACCGGTGAGTGGTGCAGGTGTCGCTCATTATCAATTACTCCCACCCCCACTCGTCACAATTACTTATTACTAATCACTTTCTGAATCCCATATCAACCTCAACCAGTTGAACAAGGATAGACTTTAATTATTTCAAATAAATAATACAAAATTGCTAAACTTATTATTGAACTGACCAAAGTATTACATTAAAAACATATATTTTAACATTAGCACTATTTTTTTGTATATAATTGTTCTAGTATTTAATACAAGTACATCAGAAGTAACTGCAATTAAATTACAATTAAATTAAAAGTAATGCCTTACTTTACTTTTTCAAGGCATTGCAAAGTATTTGAATGACAGTAATTGATAACGTAGTAATGCATTACACTCAACACTTTTCACAACCCATTTTGACAACTCATTCAGGCATATTTGACTTCATCTAACATATGAGTGAAACTGAATATTCAGTGAGAAACAATATATTTGGGAATTGATTGACTGGTGTAAAATCAAGCATAGCGTTAGTTCTGGCAGGTCACGTTAGTCAAGCTCGCATCAGCTGACTCTCAGCTGATCCCCATCTACCCATAGGAATACGACACTTATCTAATCATTCATATATAAGGTCCCTCAGTAATATCAGCAGTTTTCGCATTGCTCAATAGCTAATTACCCTCCCCCATCCCCAGCTCCTCCTCTGTCAGTCAGGATTCAACCTTCTGATTATCCCTTGAATCAGACTAATTCTAAAATGTGTACATAAAATTATTGAACTTTAATGATATTAGCAATACATTTATGTTGGTTCTGTTCTGTTTACCCTGGGGGGGGAGGGGGGGGGTTATCGCTGCTCTCCCGGCTCTAATTAAATGATAGGTGCATGGATGCGCAGGGAGTTCTTGCCCAGAACAGAATCCAAACTGTATGCTAATTGTCAATCATCTTTGACGATAGTGGTCCTGACAGAAATAGTTTAACATATCAAAATGGAGAGGAGCCAAAATAGAGGAGCGAGTTATTGTGTTTTCATGAAAGATTATGTAGCAAACAATTTTTATTTTTTTTTGGAATAACATGAAGCGATGAATCATGCACAATGCCATCAAAAACGTTCCTTGAAAGGTGGGAAGGTGCTTTTTGCTTTCAGGTTGACTTAAAGGGTTTATATTTACATGCTGTGACACATCAGAAGAACGTCAAGGTTTTGGATTCGGGTGGATTTGTTTTGACTAGTTGCATTCATCCTTGTTGAAACATTTGTCTTTTCATGACAGAATGTCACACTCTGAGAAACAAATAATAAAATGAGTAGCTTTTCCACGTTTCTTCTGCAGCTGGTGCTGGGAATAAGATGGGTTGGGCGTTTGGTCTGGGGCTGGAGAGGCTGGCCATGGTTCTGTTCGGCATCCCTGATATCCGACTTTTCTGGAGCGAGGATGAACGCTTCCTCAAGCAGTTCCGCCTGTCTGACATCTATCAACCCGTCACCTTCCAGGTAAGATTTACAGCCTTTCTCTAAAATAGGAACCATGAGCGCCCAATTCACAATAACTATAAGGTTGTAATAATCATTCCACACTAGTGGTCAAAAGTTTTGAGTAATTAAGATTTTTTTGATCAAAAATATAGTGCAAATATTATATATTGTAGCAATATTACTACAATATTACAACAATTGGGTTTTGTATCTGAATGCATTTTAAAATGAAATTGTGATAGCAAAGTTGAAACTTCACTAGTCTTGAGTGTCAGTTAACCCTTCAGAAATCATTCTATTATGTGGATTTGCTGCTAATTTCTTGTTATTTTGTTGAAAACAGTTGTTTGTTTAGTAATTTTGTAGAAACCATTAATACACTGCCATTCAAAAGTTTGGGGTAATTAAGTCAACTTCATTTTTTATGGTTCCTCTGTAATTCTGTGGTGCTATTTGATATTGTACTATTTATTTTCACTTAGCATCAACATTTTTTGGTATTCTATCAATAAGTATGAAACATTGGTTTTTGTACTAATTTAGCATTTTCTTTCTTTTGTTTTTAAAGATTTTTTTGGTTTTGCAGTGATGGGAACATTCTAGAAGTTGTTCTAATATTCTGTAATGTTCTGCCTTCTGAAAACATTCCAGAACATTGTGGAACTAGTCATAAAAGACAAAAAATCAGAATGAGTTTTTATTGCCAGGTATGTTTACACATACGAGGAATTTGTTTTCATGACAGAAGCTCCACAGTGTAACAGAAGGACAGTGACAGAACAAAAACACAGATAATAAAAAATAGAAAAATAGAACAAGTAACTAAGGAATAAAAATAGAACAAGTAACTAAGGAATAAAAATATACAAATCGACAATTGTATGTACAGGTATATAACAATAGACAGTTGTATGTACAGGTATATTATATGCAAATTCGAAATGTAAACCAAGTATGTGTGTTAGATAAATAAGTGCATGAGTGAATAAATAGTGTGAGTTCCACAGTTATTGTCAAGTGTTCATGAGATGGATGGCCTGAGGGAAGAAACTGTTCCTGTGTCTGGTCGTTCTGGTGCACAGAGCTCTGTAGCGTCGACCAGATGACAACAGTTCAAAGAGGGAGTGTGCTGGATGTGAGGGGTCCAGAGTGATTCTGCCAGCCCTTTTGCTCACTCTGGATGAGTACAGTTCTTGGAGAGAAGGGAGGGTTGTACCAATGATTCGCTCAGCAGTCCGGACTACCCTCTGAAGTATTCTGAGGTCAGATTTGGTAGCTGAGCTTAACCAGACAGTTATTGAAGTGCAGAGAATGGATTCAATGATGGCGGAGTAGAAATGTTTCAGCAGCTCCTGTGGCAGGTTGAATTTCCTCAGCTGGCGATGGAAGTACAACCTCTGCTGGGCCTTTGTCACAATGGAGTCAATGTGAGTGTCCCACTTCAGGTCCTGAGAGATTGTGGTGCCCAGGAACCTGAATGACTCCACTGCAGTCACAGTGCTGTCCATGATGGTGAGTGGGGGGAGTGCAGAGGGGTTTCTCCTGAAGTCCACGGTCATCTCCACAATTTTGAGAGTGTTTAGCGCCAGGTTGTTAAGACTGCACCAGACAACCAGCTCTTTAACCTCCTGTCTGTAAACAGACTCGTCACCGTCCTGAATGAGGCAGATGAGTGTGGTGTCGTCTGCAAACTTTAGGAGTTTGACAGAGGGGTCTTTAGACGTGCAGTCTTTGTTGTAGAGGGAGAAGAGCAGTGGGGAGAGATCACACACCCTGAGGAGCTCCAGTGCTGATTGTACGGGTGCTGGATGTGTATTTTCCCAGCCTCACTAGCTGCTGCCTGTCTGTCAGGAAGCTGTTGATCCACTGACAGACAGAGGTGGGCACGGAGAGCTGAGATAGTTTGGGCAGGAGGAGGTTTGGGATGATGGTGTTAAAGGCCGAGCTGAAGTCCACGAACAGGATCCTCACATAAGTCCCTGGTCTGTCTAGATGTTGCAGAACATAATGCAGTCCCATGTTTACTGCATCGTCCACAGACCTGTTTGCTCTGTAGGCAAACTGAAGAGGATCCAAGGGTCCAGTGATGTCCTTCAGGTGGGCCAGCACCAGGCTTTCAAAAGACTTCATGACCACAGAAGTTAGAGCCACAGGCCTGTAGTCATTAAATCCTGTAATTTTGGATTTCTTTGGGATGGGGATGATGGTGGAACGTTTGAAGCATGAAGGGACTTCGCACAGCTACAGTGATCTGTTGAAGATCTGTGTGAAGATGGGGGCCAGCTGGTCAGCACAGGATTTCAGACAGGCTGGTGTAACACAGTCTGGGCCTGGTGCTTTTCTCCTTTTCTGCTTCCGGAAGACCTGGCGCACCTCGTCTTCGCTGATCTGAATTGCAGGTGTGGGGGAGAGGGGGGTTGCTGGAGGTGTGAATGGTTATGTGGAGAGGTGTTCAGGGCGGGTGTAGGGCGTTTTTTCAAACCTGCAGTAGAACTCATTCAGATCATCTGCCAGGTGTTGATTCTCCACAGTGCTGGGCGATGGTGTCTTGTAGTTGGTGATCTCTTTTAGACTTTCCACACTGATGCCGAGTCACTGGAAGAGAATTGAATCCTTATTTTTCTGAATAATTCCTCTTTGCCAATCTGATCTCCTTTTCCAGTGTGTATTTAGCCTGTTTATACAAGACACTATCCCCCATTCCTGTGAGCATCTTCTTTGGCCTGACAGAGCTGTCTGAGTTTTGCAGTGAACCATGGTTTGTCATTGTGGTAAGTTAAATGAGTCCTGTAGGAATGCACATATCTTCACAGAAAACTGACATATGAAGTTACAGTCTCCGTGAGCTCGTCCAGATCGGTGGCAGCAACTTCAAAAACACTCCAATCAGTGAGGTCGAAACAAGCTTTTAAATCCTGCTCTGCTTCATTAGTCCATCTTTTTACAGTCCTTAATACAGTTTAGCTGATTTCAGTTTCTGCCTGTAGGTCGGTATAAGATGAACCAAACAGTGATCAGAAAGCCCAAAAGCTGCCCGTGGGACAGAGTGATATGCATTCTTTATTGTGGTGTAACAGTGATTCAATATATTACTGTCTCTGGTGGGACATGTGATGTGCTGTCTGTATTTTGGCAGTTCACGGGAGAGATTGGGTTTATTAAAGTCCCCGAGAATGATTAAAAAAAGAGTCCGGGTGTTGTTGTTCTGTCTATGTGATCTGATCAGCGAGTTTCTGTAAAACCGAGCTCACGTGCCGTTGCGGAGGAATGTAGACACTGACGAAAATGAATGAGCAAAACTCCCGCGGCGAATAGAAAGGCTTACAGTTAATGAAGAGCACTTTTAGATCTGAACAGCACATCTTCTTTAACGCTGTTACATCTGTACACCACCTTTCGTTTGATGTAAAAGCATGTCCCGCCGCCGTGCGATTTTCCCGTTGATTCTGCGTTGCGGTCTGCTCTGAACAGCTGAAAGCCTGGGAGACTCAACGCGCTGTCCGGGATTGCGTCTTTCAGCCAGGTTTCCGTGAAACACAGAGCAGCAGAGTTTGAAAAATACTTATTTGTCCGGGAGAGCAGAAGGAATTCATCCGTTTTGTTGGGTAGAGAGCAGAGATTCGCCAGATGGATGCTAGGCAACGACGTCCTGAATCCGCGCTGTCTGAGCTTGACGAGCGCGCCGGCTCGCTTCCACCGTCTTCGCGTCCTGAAGCGCTTGATCAGCGCCACAGCTCCCCCGACAACAATGTCCAGCAAAACATCCGAATAGTCGAAAACCGGTGAAATATAGGGTGGTGTGTACTTCCGAATGTCCAGCAATTCGTCTCTGGTGAAACTGATTGCAGGGATATAAATAAGACAGGACAAACTAACAAAAACATAAAAACAACCGCAGAGCACGCCACGGAGGCAGCCATCAGCGTCGGCACCCTTTTTTTTTTTTTTCAAAAATAATCAAATGTATACTTTTAGACAATCACTGTGGTAAACTGTTTATATTAAACTGTTTTAGCCTCAGAAGTATGTATGTGCCATCTCATTTTTATACACTGTAAGTTGTCAACATATTATTATTATGATTATTATTTCATGGGTACTGTTAATGATAAATAATTAATGTGATTTTCATATGCAGTTTCATGGTGTAACAACTGAACATCAAATCAGTATATTAGAATGATTTCTGAAGGATCATGTGGCACTGAAGACTGCAGTAATGATGCTGAAAATGCAGCTTTGATCACAGCAATAAATTACATTTTACAATATATTCACATAGAAAACAGTTATCTTGAAGTGTAATAATATTTCACAATATTACTGATTTTACCATATTTTGATCAAATAAATGCAGCCTTGGTTAGCATAAAATATGTCTTTAAAAAAATTTTTTTTTTTAAAAAGGACTGATTCCAAAATGTTCACTGTAATTGTATAAGAATAGTGAAATCCACACTGCAGCTATAACAGTAACGATACAGAGGAAAGATACTGCTGGAATCACTTCCAATTTGTACACAGTACACTGTAGTTATTGTCATAGTTATCCTGATGGCTATCATTCTTGATGTGAACAGGCCTTTAGATCTCAGCCAGTTTCAGTATGTTTCCCAGTGTGCATTTCTCTTGTGATGTCACTAAGGTTTGCAGTGCCAATGTGTCAAATTCATATTCTGTTCCTCTCTGCACCGCCTCTCGCCATCTCGTATTGTTTTCCCTCGTTGCTATTATTCTAGGGGTCAAATGAACACACGCAGTACGCTATCCCATAATAGTCAGTCATAAGCATAGCTGCGAGCGCACAGACCGTGACGACCACAGCTTTGCAAGCTGAATCCAAACAGCTGGTCTGAAAATACTGTCACTAAATTCACTGAGGTCTGAATCAATGCAACGATGATTTGTTTTTGTACCGCTGAGGTACAACCAATAAAACCAGCCCTCTAGACAGACGCTGAGCTGGGAATATTGCTGTTTCTAAGTAAAAGGGACATATAATAGAGCGGCATACAAATGAGAATCTCATTAAACTTGGATTGCAAGGTTTTCCAGATGATCAGGCATCTTGGTATTCACATGTACAAATGTGAATAATGTGAAATATTATTTCAGTTTAAAAGAACTGTTTTTTTATGTGAATATAATTTAATCTTTAATTTATTCTTGTGACGCAAAGCTGAATTTTCAGCATCATTACTCCAGTCTTCAGTGGTGTACATTGACCTTTCAGAAAATCATTCCTCACACTATGCAGCGCCTTCCGCTTGTTCTTTCAACCCTTCTGTCTCACACCCTGGCGCACAACATTTCTGGTTATTTTGAATTTTGGATAAATAAATATCAAAAACAGTTCTGCTGCTTCGCATTTTTTATGGAAACTGTGATGCATTTTATTTCTCTGGATTCCTTAACGAATAGAAAGTTCAAAAGAACAGCGTTTATTTGAAATAGAAAATTTTTTGTAATGTTATAAATGTTTTTACTGTCACTTTTGATCAATTTAATGCGTCCTTGCTGAACAAAAAGTATTAGATTCTTTACAAAAAAAACAACAACTTTTGAACAGTAGTGTATTTGTGCTGACTTGGGTTATTGAAACGATAAAAACTGGTTTAAATGCAGCAGAGCAGAGAAACTTTCTGATCCAGATCAATCTAGATGAGGTGTAGTTTAAAGGGGTCATATGATGTTGCTAAAAAGAACATTATTTGGTGTAATGAAATGTTTGTGGTTTAAGGTTCAAAAAAAAAAAAACATACTTTCCACATTATGAATACTTTCTCCTCTAGGCCCCACTTTCTGAAAACGCGGTCAATTTTACAAACGCTCATCGTCGGAAAAAAGCGAGGTGTGCTATGATTGGACAGTTATACAGTGCGTGTGATTGGGAGAATACCTCAAGCGTGTGAACTGACCAATGTACTGTGCCCTACCATACTGTGATGAGACAGAGGCCGGCGCGATGCTTCCCCCCCCCCAAAAAACATTAAAACCATTATAAAATAGGCATTCGTTGCATCCAGTGGGGACAAAATTACAGATTATAATGACTTTTTTTCTACTGTCTTTTACGCATTGCGTTGCATCGTGCCGGGTAAACATAAAACCATGTCTGCGTTTTTGTGATCGGAGAAATTACAAACAACAAGCGTTATTCTACACTGCTCAAAACTCGCGTTTATAAAAAATATAAAATATAAAAACTATTTAAATATAAAAAAACATACTTACAATCTGTGAGTCAGAACAACCGTCATTGTAGTCAACTCTCCCAGGATCAATAAACAGTCCTCCATAAAATGCGCTGCACACATCTGAATATTTGGGTTTGAAGTGTTCTGGAACAGTGTTGTAAACAACTTAACCACTGATATTTCTAGTCGTGTCCATTTTTGGAAGACCAAACAAAGTAGTTTTGCTTTCACAACGAAACACAGCGTCACACGGCGTTCTTGAGTGAGGAACGGCCGGCGGGCTAGAGTCAGGAACGGCCGGAGGGCTAGAGTGAGCAGATGCGGCGGGCTTGAGAACGGCGCGGCCAGCGGACTCGACGAAGGAGTTGAGGCATGTGACGACCCCGGGCTGGACTTGCTTCGCGCGACTTTGAAAGCCGATCCGGCGATCCACAGAACAAAATTGATGTATTTCCTCAGTGACCAGAACAGATCAGCTCCAGGCATGACGAAACAAATATCGTCCTCTTTTGGAAGACCAAAACAAAGTAGTTTCACTTTCACAACAAAACACACAGCGCCTTCACGAAATGGCGGCGGCAACAACAATACTACAGCGAGAATAAAAGTTACGCCTTCTTTCTTTGCGTGAACATTATGCAAATCTTCCCACATAGTGATGTAGACATGTGGGGGCATGTTAGAACGAGCCATTTTAGGTAGGCATGGTTGACTCTTAAATTTATTAAATAATATCTCTTTGGATTTGAGACTTTAGTCTTTGCAACTTTACAGATCTTCTTTATGCACCAAGAGCTTGTAACACTCCAAAGAGAAAGGAACAAATTAAATCGCATCATATGACCCCTTTAAGTAAAAATGATGTTATTTGTTTTCAACAGGTTTCCCAAACACTCCAGATCTGCTATTGGTCAGACAAACATACAGCCTCTCCCTTGACTCATGCCATTGGTTGAGCCAGTGTCACGTGACATCTACTGTAAATACGTCAGGGGTGTGTGTCAGCACAAACATTAAACAAAAGCACTAAAAACAACAAATGCAGAAACCTATGTATTGTATTAATATAGTTTTAATATAGCTTTTTTTAAGGAATCGGTACAGTGCTATAGTGTTTACACTTTCTGAAACCAATCTTTGATTACTTCAAGTTGTCTTTGCACATTAAACTGGGATAAGAGAAAATATTTTCACCTTCAACGCCTTTTTTTCCTATCACTGTGATTTCTCTTTATTGCTGTAGCACATTAATTGCATGAATGCCTGTTTGAATTAGCAGTGAAATTGTTGCACACAGACCGTAGGAGAGGTGTTTTGAGGACAGTATGTGATCTTCTCTGCGCACATGACCTTCTGTATGTCTCATATAGCCTATATTGTTGAGGGACCTTGGTCTATTAAAGGTTTGACACTGACATGTCACCTATACATATATGTGTGTGTGGGTTTTGTGTGTGTGTGTGTGTGTGTAGTATGAGGCAGGCTGAATGGTCACCTGCAGGGAATGTGTGTGAGACTGATTACCTGTGCTCTCTGGCTGTAGGTCATTTCTCAGCCCATCTCCCTCTCTGCCCACTGTCCATAAATAGAGAGAGAGAGATGATGAGAGGAGAGAGAGGGGATTGTTGAGGCTGAGAGAAGACGAGAGAGCGAGAGAGAGAGAGAGAGAGAGACATTTGCTTGTCAGTTTGCCTGATGCTCTGCTGGGGTTATATATGACAGTCTCTCTGTCTGTCTCTCTCTCTGTGTGGTAATGAGGTATGACCGTGGGGTCAGCTCCGGTATTCCGCCCTTGTGTGTTTGTCGTGTCCTGTGAGAGGCAACATGCGCAACTACACACAAGTGTTACAAGATAAAATCACTGAAACACATACAAAATACAGCCTCCACACTCAACCACAACACCAAAAACAGCTGCGCATGCAGATTCCCATACAGACAAGCACACTCGTCCTCAACTTTATAACCTCAGCAATACCCACACTAATTGGCTTCGAACACGGTTCTATAGTCGCATTACATTCCCATGTCAAGCCCATACTAGATTATGTAACACCCTAAGCATTCTTAGGGCATCCTCTGCTGGCCCCCCCCACCAAATGCAGTTGTTTATACTAACTTGAATGCTATAATTGTATTTAGAACTCTTGCTTCTATTATATCACCAGCAATTTGTGGCGTGCAATTCAAGTCTTCCTTTTTCCCGCTCTCCCCTCCTGCCAAACAGTGCGGTGTAAGGAAGCGTGTTTTCAGACATTTCTTCACCTTCTCATAAACCTAATGAAGCACATAACATAGGTGTAAGGTAAAGTTATAATCAGTATGTAATGCAATATGCATTTATTTAGCTAAAGCTCCTCACTAGACTTTTTTTGTTAGATAAAGTACTAACAAACTAGTTGAAGGTGGTTATTATTGATAAAGCATAAGCACCGTGAAGCTGTGGGTTTACAGTGAATTATAACGCTAAGGGCCGGTTGTTAGCTAGGACGCGAAGCGGAGTGACTAAAACCCCCTTAGCTGTTATAAATTCACTGTAAACCACGGCTTCACGGGGCGTATTGCTTTTATAAAATGGTTATTCCATATACATAGTAAGGTTTCACAAAATAAAACAAAGCAAATAAAGTGTAATGATATTAATAAAAACAGTATTCTTCCACCAAACAATGTAGCTTCTCAGAAAGTTTTGGTTGCAACAAAGTGGTTGCCAAGCAACAGACAATCATAAACAAAGGTGCATGTTTGTAGAGTAATTTACAACAGCTTCAAGCGTAGCTCAGCCAATCAGAATCAAGGACTGGAACTATCCCGCCGTTTTATAATATTTGTTTTATAGACGTCCTTCCGCATTTGAAACACGGGATGAAACAATGCGTTTCAGTAAGCTTTATGGTTTCTTTCAACACCTTCTGATATTGATTTATGTTTACTTCATGCTATAACTAGTAGTAAAGAGAAAGATGATCTGTTCATGTGCCACTTGAAATGAAGCAGCTACAGTGATCAGTCACGCCACATTAAAGATCAAATGATCACAAAAAAAATCACAATGTCATTTATTGTTTGAATATCAAAATAAAATAGACAGAATTTGAACGATGAGACTTTGTCTCATATCAAAAGTCACAAAGCGTATTGAGATCATTCAATAGGAGACAGGTGAACAAGAAGTAGTGTTTAGTGAAGTTTTGTTTAATTGTTCAAGTCAATTAAAAACACCATAAACTAAATAATCGTTCTTTCAATTAAAGAATCAATATTGGTTCGTCAAAATTAGATTTTCATCAAGATTGATTAAAAGTGAGAAATTGATATTGTCAACCCAGTTCTAGGGTCCACACAGCTTACATGTTTACCTGTGGTAGTTTATCTACAAAATAGACCCTGACACAGTCAAAACACCATCAGAGCAGTGCTAATTAAATGTCACTGTTTCAATCGATGAATTAAAATTAATTGTATTTTGCTGAATCGGCCGAATGTCTTTGGTTGACAAAATTTGGGTGCATCACTACCAGCTATGGTCACAAGTTCCATCGTTATCAACATTTTTAAGTGGTTTAGTGTTTTCCGAATCCAAAGTTTCAATGAAAAGGTATACAGTTGTGTGATTGGAACTACAGCTCTTGACCTAGATCTAGATCTGGATCTGTCCACTTGTGATTTTAACATAGACTATGCTTCTAGGTCAAGAGCTGTCTCATGCTCTTGAGCAAAAAATATATATCCGGCGATTGATTTGAACATAGCAACGTTAACCTCAGATGCAATGTTCATTATTCGCAGCAATAATTTGATCCTGAACCAGTTAAATAGCAGAAGTTATTTCACCTGCGTGACATATCAGCAGTTGTACACTGTTGAACCAACATGGTTCAAATGATGGAAGTTACTAGAGTTTCAGTTATGACTATCTAGTTAATTTCTCCTACAGTGCATATGGCGTTGTACGGGAAACACACCCCTGATCAGCTGACAAGTTCCCAAAACCCTTCTAAAACCAGCAAACCAGACCAGCCTGACCAATGAAAATCAGCTTGGTGGCTTTCTAAGAGCAGCAAACCACCTTAGGATGGATTCAAATGCTTTTTCAACAGAAGAATAAAAAAATCCCCTTAACTTGTAAAATCAGTATGACACACGGCTTTGAGTGGCTTTCTGTGGTTATAAAATGACTGTGTCATGAACAGTTTGATACGCCCACTGAGTCCATCCCAGAACAACCCCAAACCAAATTATGTTATATATTAAATACAATATATTACGCTATAGATTGTGAAATTATAATTTTTTTTAAATGTATTTATTATTTAGCTAAGTTTCAGCATATTAAATTGGCATACCACTTTTGCTAGCCAAAAAGACTGCAAGCTTTGCCTTTACTCTATGCAAATGTTCAATTATATGTTTTTATACTGTACATATTGTAAGTTTTTGCTTCATACTCTTGGAACGCCGCTCTGCAAATCAGATCAGAGGAGCAGAACTGCTGAATAATAATGATGTAAACACAAATTTAACTGCAGAAAGGAGGTTGGTTTGAGATCGTTTACCACACTCCTCCATACAGCTTTAATTCATTCAGCTTTTCTGTTTTTTCTGCTCTTGTGGAAGACAACTGCCGGTGTTTTATGAGTGTTCAAGGTTTTCTGTGAGCCAGGACGGCTCAGATGCCTGCTCTTATAAGGATACTAGCCCTTGTAGGTATGGTGGCCTCAGGGTGTGACTGTAGATTTAACCTCCGGCTGAAGAGACGCCTCGCTCACACCAGCATCCTCCTGTGTGTGTGTGTGTGTTGAAAATAGTGAGGTTTTTGAATAATAATGGATGCATATATTCCTTGCATGTATTGTATTCCTAACAAATGGATTTCTTCTTCTCTCTTTTTCGCAGCCTCTCAGTAAGTACCCACCACTCTTCAGTGACATCTCTTTTTGGCTGCCGGCCGAAGGTTACACAGAAAACGACTTCTACGATCTGGTGCGCAACATCGGAGGAGACCTGGTGGAGAAGGTCACGCTGGTGGACGAGTTCACACATCCAAAGTAAGAAATCCAACATGTCAGATACAGAAATGCTTAAAGCCAAAACCCATAACCGAACAAGCATTCCAGTAGCACAAGACTAAAATAATAAAAATAATAGTTTTATTTACTGTGAAACGTTCTATTATAAAACAGTATGCTTAGCTGTTTATTTGTTTATTTATTTTCAGTAAAGGTTTTTTAAAAACTCTAAAATAAGAAAAAATATCACTTGAGAACAAAATCAAGGTACTGTATTATGATGGTTTTTTTTCAGAGTGTATATTAAATCTTGTTTATGTAATCTTTACTCAAAATCTTGTTTTGCGTTATAACTTAACTTTAACTTTATTTATTTTATTATTTTAATAATAGATTTTTAGGTGATCTCATAGCTATGGTGAATGCTAATGTTATTGCGCGGGGCCGTTGGTAGCACAGCGTTCATCTATTGACAAAAGAGGGAGCGGTCAACGATGCCTAATGGCTCGGTTTTGAACACTCCAGCATTAGGCTGCATTTCACATTGGACCGTGTTTGACAGGCTCTTCAAACTCATTATCTCTTTCTTCCGTCGCCCATTCACAAACACTTTCACAAACCACAGAACGAGCCACGTGATTTTCTCTGAATGCAGTTCATACGGCACGGCTCTTCCTGAACAGGTCTGTTCTTGTGGACTGCAGAGGCTGTGCTCGGGTTGCCCTTTGCCTGTTTCCTCACCCTGTGACATCAATAATACATTTTTAAAGAGGATGAGAAGTTCACCTGCGGGCACAGCGGTCTGACTGTCCCAAGTCCCCTCTACTGGAACAGACCGCATGTGTGTGTGTGTGGTGTGTGTGTTAAATGAGACAACGAGAACCTGCAGTGCGTAAAAAGAGCCGCACACATTCATCTCTGTCCCTGCTCTTAATCTTTTTTAAATAGCAACCTTTTCCCTCCCCTTCCCCTAATGACATCCATAAATAAGATGACATCATGAGGTGCTGCAAGGGTGTAATAGCCCATACGGCAGCTAGAAATTGAAAGAGATTGGTGTTTGTTTTGCTCTTTTTCTAATTCAATTCGGCCCAGACCATTGTTTGTGCGTACGTTTCTTTGAAAACAAATATATTAGTTGAATAGTTTCTAGAATAGTTTGTGATTCATCATAATGTAAGTGTATTGCCGCTGCGGAAGTACTTTTC
Source organism: Sinocyclocheilus anophthalmus (assembly GCA_018155175.1). Lineage (NCBI taxonomy): Eukaryota > Metazoa > Chordata > Actinopteri > Cypriniformes > Cyprinidae > Sinocyclocheilus > Sinocyclocheilus anophthalmus. The sequence continues at coordinate 80,593 of JADLZN010004773.1, forward strand.
TAAGTAGCCGTAATGTATTGTGTGTGTGTGTGTCCTGCAGCTAATTTCCTCTTTATGATCATTTTGCTGCAGTTGCGTCAATGCCTTTGAGCTTTGCTTCATACTTTCTACAACCAGAGAGAGAGAGAGAGAGGGAAAGGATGAGGGAGACGTCAATACTTACTTTAAACCTGTTCTCCAACTTCAAATCACTAATTACAGCGAGAGGATGGCCAATCACAGCTCGTTTAGCCTCCGGCCATCTCCGTCCGTTTGAAATGTCACATTCGCAATATTGTCCCAATCATTTTCTCTGGTTTTCTCTGCGGTACTGCTGACCCGGGCAGTTTTGAGAGCTGTTAATATGATGAGATTGGCAGCAAGTCTCCCATCATGCTCTTCATCAGTGCGGTGAGGAAGATTCTGGCATTAGATGTGCCCTCAAAGAGCCATTGGAAACATAATGCTTTTCCTTTTTGCTCGCTGCTTCAGTTTTGACAACAACACAGCAGGGTTTTCCTTCAAAAATGACTCGATTTGTACATGTGACTCAAAGAAATGTGAGCGTTTTCTCATTCTGCAAAACAATGAACATCAAAGAATCCTCTTGTGTGTTTTCTGAACACTCTTGTCTGATTTTTTATTATATGGATGCATTTGTCCTCTTAGCATAAATAGCAAATATGCTCATTTTAATTAAAACTAATGCCAATATACTTTCGTCTTAATGGCAATGCCATTTTTCAGGAAGTGAAGTGTTCAAGGACAATTCAAATTCATCTTTCTTTTTTTTTTTATTCTTAGTGGGAGACAATCTTACTTGTTAACCCTGTTACCTTACTTTTGTGAGAACAAGGCTTGCAAGTCAATTAAAATTGTAAAACTGTCCACCCTGTTACCATCAACCGTTTTTACCATAATTTACAAACAAATTTAGTATACAGCTGATAATATAAAAGTGAACATTAAAATATAAGCATTAAATTCTCTTTCCAAAAAGTACTTAATAATAGTTTCACACCTTGAGAATAAAACTTGTAATGTCCATTTAAATTGTCCATCCATGTTATCATAACTCTGTAAAGTAAACAGTTGACAGTATAAAAGTGAACATTCAAATATCAGCATTAAATTCTCTTTCCAAAAGTTCACATACAATTACAAAAAGTTTCACACCATGAGAACAAGGCTTGTATTGTCAATTTAAAGTTTGAAACTGTCCACCCTGTTACCGTCAACCCTGTAACCATAATTTTGTAAAGTAAACAACTGATAATAAAAAGTCAAAATACCATCATTAAATTCCCTTTTCAAAAAGTACTTAATAGTTTCACACCTTGAGAATAATACTTGTAATGGCAATTTAAAGTTTTAAAATGTCCACCCTGTTACCGTCAACTGTCACAATAATTTTGAATAGTACACAACTGATAATAAAAAGATGAAATGTAACGAGTGGGGTGGGGCCGAGAGCCGTGGGGGCGGAGCGAGGCCGGTGGAGTTTAATGGTAATGAGCAACACCTGCGCCACTCACCGGTCTCGAGGCCCACGGAGGAGCTCCGGAAGGATAAAAGGAAAGTGAAAGACGAGAGAGGACCAGGCCTGGACTTTATTTTGTGTTTTGTGTGCGGCAGTCGTCCACGAGAGGCTGCCGCTTTACTTTCATTTTGTGTTTGTTTATTTTATTATTAAAATGTTAGCCGCCTCCTTCCCATATCTACGAACTTTGCTACATGAACATTAAAATATCGGCATTAAATTCCCTTTAAAAAAAGTACTTTATAGTTTTACACCTTGACATCAAGGCTTATAATGTCAATTTAACTTTTAAAACTGTCTATCCGGTTACCGTCAACCCTGTTACTATAATTTTATACACAATTCCTAATAAAAAAGTGGACATGAAAATATCTAAACTAAATGACTCTAATTACAAAATTACTCTAAGAACGAACTTTTCTTTGCTAAAAATAAATTATGGTTTCTCAGCCTGGAGAACAAGTCTTGTAATGTCGAATTAAGGCCCTGTCCATACAAACGTGGCTATTTTTAAAACCGCAGCTTTTTCTACACGGTTTGGCCATTCGTCCACACGCAAGCGCAGTACCAGTTCACTGAAACCGAACATTTTTGAAAATGCCTGCCAGGGTGAAGATTTTCAAAAACTCCGGTTGCAGTGTTATCGTGTAGACGGCGAAACTGGAGTTTTTGGCTTGTGACGTTGGAGCCTGCGCTGTTATCTCCGCCTACTGGAAACTTTTTCTGGCTTCTGATTGGCCAACATGGCTTTACGGTTGAGATTATATCGCCACCTGTTGGTTTGGCATGCTCTTGACAGTGCTTCATAGCATGCGTTTGCTGTCCAATAATAAGCATTCAATTCTCTTTCCAGAAAAAGATTTATGGTTTCACAACCTTGAGAACTAGGCTTGTAAGGTCAAATTAAATTGTAAAACTGTCCACTTAGTTACCATCAACCCTGTTACCTTTCTGAAGGTATAATTACTATGTGTTTCAATAAATATTGAAATGTAACTTGGGATGGAACGATGCAGTTTATTAACATTTAAACACATGCTAGTGTGCTGTGCGTGATTTTCAGTGCATTAGGATTTGGTCAGGATGGTTGACTAGTTCAATAATCGTCCAACAACTGATGGTAGTAAATTAAGTTTTTTTTTCCCTTGTCATTTATTTATTTACTTATTTTAGTACTGGTGTTGGGAATAAATTTAAAGGCACAGGTTCTTAAGGAGAGTTTTAGTGTGCTGCCATTCATGCCATCCGTTATGTTGCTCAAACTATACGAACTATAGGAGATGAATTACACATCAAAGTTATTGATGTGTAAAAAGTTATACAGCTACTAAAAACTGTATTGCATTTTTTCTAGAGACTCTATATTGCCGTGTAAGTGAAAACAAAAAAATGAAACCAAAAGAGCAAAAACATTGCATAAACCAATACACCTTTGAACAGCACAATGCATTTATCAGCACATCATTTATCTGTACTGTAATTCAATTTTCAACTTTCCCAGCAGGCTATCTACTGACAGTAAGTAAATCCTACATGCTATCTGTTGCCTAACTGTATTTCTTGGTTGTACTGAATCCCTTACTGCAAATTCCCTTAACGGCTGAAATGTAAAATCCAAAGGTGGTAAGTCATTCATAGTTAGCTGAGATTGCAGCATATTTTAGATATATTTGTGACACGCACGTCCTCGGCGTGAGACAGCTTGAAAGTTTCATGCATGCCTATCATTTATTCTGTTTCCAAAAATGTTCATGGAAACATATTTGCTGAAGTTTTTGGAGGCTGAGTTGGCCCCATTGACAAATACAGTCTTAATGCTTTAACTTAGACAGTTAGAGAAGTGGTAAGTTACATTTTTAGAATAATATGTGCAGTGAAATAGGCATCTGAATGTAAAAAGGACCAAATGCCACATTCACACTGAACTTTTTCCATCCATTATATGATGGATGTCTATATCCCTCAGAAATGTCAAGGTATTACAAGCTGTCCAGCAATAAACATTCCTGATGATGTGTAGCACCTGACATTCAAATCATAGTATTTCCCAACTGTGCAGCAATATATATAGAATTGAAATGTCACAGGAAACATTCAATAAAACAGTAGTGAGAGGACATGGAAGCAATGCAAATGTTTAGTTTAGAAATGTTTTCATCTCTTTCAGTTCAGTTGTGGTAATTATTGGTGTGACAGAAACTATTTATGCATGTTGCCAATGCAAATCTTGAAATGGTAAAAAAACGCGAAAGTCTGAGACTACCAGAGAAAATCATTCTGCTGCATTCTCTTTTAATTATACACATTTTTATAATTTACTTTTAGGTACAAATCATGTACAAAGTTAAAGTAGTTCACCCAAAAATGTCACACTATCTCTCCTTTGCTCTCTTTCAACATGGAGTTGTTTGTCTGACATCAATAACAAATCTCACCCGAAGGGCACTATAATCCAACACAAATCTGCATTTATCGGCCAGTAACGCTGTCAGGTGTAAACGAGCAGAATTAATTTGGAAAGTTGACAGAGCTGTCAATAAATCTGACAGCTGTGGACAGGAGACCTCACGGAGAACTGCCGGATTTAGCTTGACTGAGCTCGTCAAAGCACTCTGATTTACGCTCTTCTGGCGTGATATAGTGCGATTTTCTGCTGGTTGGTGGGTTACTTTGAGGTTTGATTATGGGATATGTGTGATTGCCATCTGTAGTAATATCATATTTGAGAACATCAGCATCGGCTGCAATGACAAGACTAAGCATTTTGAGGCCCTCGTGGTTATGTATTTATATATTGGAAGCATCACATCAAAACGGCATCATCAGGATTTATGTCATGCTGTGATCAACATTTGCTTTGCTGTCAAGCTGTTTGTGTAAAAAAAAAAAGAAAAGGTATGTGGTTGAGAGACGCTAGCTCTTGAAGAAAACATCTACAGTAGCTGCACTCTTTTTTTATAATGGATATAATGGAATCCGATTGTTTAAAAAAAAAGGTTTTAAATTTGCTGGCTGAATGACAGAGTGTGAAGGAGGGAGAGAAGATGCATGTCAAAAAGTGTGAACGTACATGACTACAGTTGCAGCTAAGCACGGCCGGTAGGAGACAGTGATAGGAGTAAGGGATGTACTGCTAGCAAATGGTTGTCCTCATCAGCAGGCTGCTGGAAGAGCCAGACTTGTTAAAAATCTGCCCTCTTTGTCGGAAACCCGGGGGGGGGGGATCCTTCCGGAAAGAGCTACAAGCCAGCAGGCTAATGTCCGCCACCATTACTGAGCAACAGTGAAGGAGACACAAGAGAGTGTGTATGTGAGAGAGAGTGTGCGGAGTGTATTTAATGGCCCATGGCTCAGAGAACGTCAACTATAGCCTTATGAATAATGGGGTGTTGTTGACGATGCAAAACTGCGCAGGGGAAGATGCTATGCATCACATTGCACCTCACAATCATGCTCACGCTCATACATACACATACTGGCACATTTATATCTCACACCTATAGAGTGAACTGTACTTAAAAAGAGATGATGTCAAATGTTTAGTCATATTTGACTAAATATTGGATTTAGGCATATATGCTGCCTTCAGAAAGTAACGCTCATTAATTATTTTATTCTGATCTCAAATTAAAGCACATTTAAAGGGATTTTTTTCCCACACTTATGAGTCATTGCACAATAAGACCAGGAACGTATGAAGATATGAAGATAAAATGAGATTTGTGAGATGTAAAATAACAATTCCATCTCACAAGTGTGAGATATAATGTAGATTTACATTTCAAGTCACAGTTGGATGTTATTAAGCCACAATTATAAGAAATAAAGTTATAATTGTGGAATATAAAGTCACAGTTGGGAGATTTAAAGTCACAATTACAAGAATAATAAATAATAATATATAAATAGTTGTTAGCTATAAAGCCAGAATTACAAGGAAGAAGTTGCAATTACAAGAAACAGTCACAATTCTGAGATTTAAAGTCACAATTACAAGAAATAAAGTTACAGTTATGAGATTCAAAACCGCAGAAGGTATAAAGTAAGAATTACAAGAAATGTAGTCACAATTTTGAGATATAAAATAACAGTTAAAAGATATAATTATTATGCAATTACTAAAAATAAAGTCAAAATTGAGAAATTTAAAAGCACAATTAAAATATATATATAAAGCTGGAATTACAAGAAAAACAAAAGTTGCAATTACAAGAAATAAAGTCACAATTCTGAGATTTAAAGTCGCAATTACAATAAATAAAGTTACAGTTAGCAGATTTGAAATCACAGAAGATATAAAATCAGAATTACAAGAAATTTTGATTTCTCAGTTCATGGCCTCTTTAAAATAACTGTTAAAAGATATAAAGCCAGAATTACACAAAATAGGTTGCAATTGTGAGATTTAAAGTCACAGTTGGGAGATATAAAGTCAGTTACAAGAATTAAAGTTACAATTGTGAAATATAAAGCTGAATTACAGTTACGCGTAAAAACAGACTTTCATACATTGCTGGCATTATTGTGCAGTGACTCACTGATGAATGTTCCAAAGCAAATATATAGTTTTTTTTCCCTTCGCATCTAACAAAATTTCTGTAGCTCCATGGAGTAAAATAGCAGAAGCCACCTAAACAGCTCTCCAAGTAAGATGAATGTGAATGCCAAAGAACATTCATATTCATTCAGATTCTCCAGGTTTTATAAACCTTCTTGACCCAGACACTATGAGACCAGACCATACCATCCTATCAAATTAGAATAACTGAGCCAGAACGGCGTTTGTCAAAGAAGTGACCAGAAGGCCAGTAAGAGTTGCAGAGCGCAGGCTGACATGGCAGACACTCTCCAGAGATCAACAGACTCCTCTGTATTTCACAGATTCAGTCTCTTTGGGACAGTGACCAGAGGGAACGACACTTCGGAGAAAGTCACGCCTGGAGATTGCGAGAAGCCTTGTGACAAAATCGGAAACCTTTTTGAAGAATATTTTGCCGCTGAGTTTTATAGCTCAAAAGCACTGTCTTTGACACCAACCAGATAAAGCCCATCCAACATCATCCTAAGGTGGGATCGCATTAGCAAAATTTCACAGGCAACAAAAGGTCCATAGTCTATTGTCAGTAGTGTAGTGATGAATGAAGCATAGCTCACGCAGAAGACACTTTCAAACCCAGTGAATTTCTGTTGGTCAACAAAGTAGATCCATGAGACCAACTCGAACTGATTGCAAAACCATTTTTTATTCCCGATCATAGGGATTCCTATTGCTGAAAAGTCACCCTTGTTAAATGTGACCGCACCTTTACTGTCAAGCCTGAGTAGTTGTGTTCAAAATATGAAGATATGTCTTGAAATAAAGCATATTAGAGTTTTGGAAAATGCAGAGCCAGGGTGAAATCAGAAATGTGTTGACTCTGTTAAAGGGGGAAAATTACAGAAGAAAAAACTGGAGATGAGATGAGCAATGCAATTATAGTGTTTTGTGTAATTAGACCAGACAGCTGAGCTATAAATCTGGATTGAACCGGAAATACTCTGCAATGGCCAGTGTGAGGGACTTGAGTCAGTTCATGCAACTGTGACAAGATTTTATGACAATACATTGTAATAATGATGCATTTTATTAATCAGCAATGTGCCATTTGGTGGTGTGGCCAGTGAAGATGTAAAAATCTAATCTCCAGCAGAAAAATCCTTACGGATGAGCCCTGTAAATGTCTTGACATTTCCTCCAGTGAGAGGCATTATTCTCTAGTATACAAATTTTACAACCCTTTCTTCCCTCTCAGTTTTTGTTTGAGAAGGCCTGACTCATTCTCCTCAGTCCTCGTAAAAGCCGAGCCTGGGCGTTCTCATTATGAACACTGATGCTCAGCCAAAGGAAGGAGAGATGAATGAAGCGCAGGCTGACTCACTTCACTTTGACTGCTGTTTTGTCAGCTTTTACTCAGCGGTCGGACTGAGATGAGGACTTTAAGAGGTCTGGTCGCTCAGCTGAGGTTAATTAGACACCGCTTTACTGCAGATATGTTTATGGAGCAATCAGTGATGGAGAAAAAAACACGGATCACATACTACACATACCACATACTGCATCACTACGCTGAGATGAACATCTTAGAGAAGCTTTAGAGAGTCTGTTTGTGCTGCATCACTGTGGGTAGATGCTTTATACATGGTCCATACACTGATAGTCAGCATTCACAATGCATTTAACTTCAATAATGTGACTCACAAAGCAGACAGTTGTGGTCCTGGATGCTGATTGGTCAATTAAATTGATCTACATACATATTATACTATCGGCTATGACTGTTTCTGTGTGAGACTATGCCGTACCCATAGAAGATGAATCTTAGTGTATATTAATCTGAGCCGAAGATGGCACTTGATGAACTTAACATTTATTTTGTTTTTATTTTTAATTCATATAAATTATAAAATATGTATTAAATGCGTTATAAATTATTAGTCTTAATAAATAGAACCTCAATGAATAACAGACATATAAAGTACATTAGAAAGTATTAGTATGTATTATTATTATTATTGTTATTTGATAGCACTTAATTAATTTGCTCAATAAAATTTCATAAATATATTAAATCAAAATGTAACATTTTAAAGTTTATTTAAATTATAATATATGGTGAATATATTGCAAATAATTATTATTAATAAATAGATAGCACCTTAATTTGCTTAATAAAACTAAAAAAGATATTACATTACATGTACATTTTTTATTATGTTTATTCAATTAAATATAAATATTTTTTAAATATGTCAAAGATAAAATGGTTAAAATATATTATAAGGATTATAATTAATAAATAGCAAAAAACAAATTTTTTTTACAAATAATTAAATGGAAATGTGAATGTATTTACATCAGAAATGGTATGTATAGTATTATATTAATAATAATAAAACAGCACTTAATTAGTTTGCTTAATAAATATGTTCAAAATATATTAAATGCAAAAAAATTACACTATATTATTATTATTATTATTATATCATGTGGTTATCACACCCTATTTGGGAATATTGTGTGAGAAATGAGAATTGATTTTATCCATCAGGATTTGAATGGATATTTTGGGTGAAAACAGGTTAGGTCAATTTATTTGTCGGGATTACATCAGCAGAAATAGACAACAATTTCAGGCAGAGGAAGTTTATTAGATTTTGATGAAAGATTATGAAAACAAACATGTATTTATTTTTTCCTCTCAACAATAATATGCACTGACAAATCATGAACAATAACACAAGGAACACTTATTAAAAAAGAAAAAGGTGGGTCAATATTGATCGCTTTTTAAAAATATATATATCTGAGAAATGTTACAGACACATTAATGGTAATATATCAATGATCTAACAATAAGACAAGAACCCAGGAGTGTTTTACTGTAGCAGAGCGATGATATCGTCAGATGTAGGAGAACAAATTGGTTGTTCTTGAGCAGCAATGTGAGCAAAGCTCCATCTGTATCTCTCTCAGTCTCTGACGTCTGTATTAACTCTGCTCTCTCTCCTGCTGTGTGTATGAGAGCAGGCAGTGTTTAATGGCGTTAGCAGGCAGGAGTGAGCGTAATTGTGCCGCCTCTAAATTTATAGAGGCTGACAAGTCGGGGCCGGGGCTGCTGGGTGATCTCTGTGTAATTGAGGAGTGGAGGTCACCGGTGGGAGACGGCACTGCCCCGCCAAATCCCACGGGCCCCTGTGTGTCTGTAACTACCATGATACAGTGCTTGCAGTGCTCTTCACTTTACAAAGTACAGTAATAGCACTAAAATGCTATTTGGCCTTATTATACAAAAAATAAATAAAAATCAATCTCTGGATAAAGCAGACCTTTTGACACAAAAGGCCATTTTTCTTACTAATCATTCTCTCTGTACAGTATATTAGGGCTGTCAGTGTAAACACTTTAATGCATGAGTTTAATGCTGTGAAATGTGCATTTATTCCGTTAGAACTGTTTTGTTTTGTGGCGACTAAAAACTGATTGAATTGTTTGGAATTGCAAGCAGAGCATGCACTTCTCAGTTTTAGGGATAGTGTATTTGCAAATTAAAGACAAAAGAGACGTTGAAGTCATTCGCATTCATTGTACAGTGGGATATAATTATCATCAAAGCTCAACAAGTGAAATATCAATGCAAGATGTTAATGTGAACATCAATGGAGGACTACAGATCGGTGGGAAAAAACAGGATTACGCATTTGAGATTATGTATGTATTTTATTATTATATATAGTATATTATGCTGTCAAAACGAGTCATCGTAATATAATATAAAAGTTTGTGTGACATAATGCATGTGTGTGTACTGGTAACTTTATTATGGATATATAATAGAACACAGGCATGATATATTACAGAAAAAATCCGTTTGTTTATGCTATTAAATATATTTATATATAAGATAAGAATATAAATATTAAAATGTATATGTATATTTTAAAAATATATTCTGTATGTGTGAGTATTCGTACATGCATAATAAATATACACAGCACACACTATATATTATTTAAACAAAAACTTTTATTTTGATGCGATTAATCACAATTAATCGATTTGACAGCACTTTTATATTATATAATATTCTATTATTATTGTTTCTTTAAAAAGGAACTTTGCATTACGAAAAAAGTTTTAATTTATTATAATTATCAAAATTTAATCAGTACATCTACTCAACCTTTTAAAAGTAGGGGTCAGTAAGATTTTTTTTTATTATTATTATTATTATTATTATGTCATTTTTTTAAGCAAGCATGCATTCAATTGATCATGAGAGACACTAAAGGCTTTTACAAAGGTATTTTCAAAATTATTATTATTTTTTTTTTAACAAAAGGCTTCTATTGATATTTCTATTTCAGGTTTCCACAAAAACCTGAAGCAGCACACCTGTTTTCAATGCTGATAATAATAAGAAATATTTCTTGCGCTGCAAATCAGCTCATTAGAATGATTTCTGAAGGATCATGTGACGCTGATAGAGCAATGATGCTGAAAATTAAGCAAGAATATATCCACATAGTAAATGTTTATTTTAAACTATAGTATTGTTTCACAATATTACTGTTATCACTGTATTTTGATCAAATAAAATGCAGCCTTGGTGAGTTTCTTTCAAAAACATAAAAAAAATTGTACTAAGCCCAAACTTTGGATATGCTAATCAGAGACACCATGCATCATAATACACTATATGACCAAAACATATGTTGACACTCCCTCTAAATAAAACATTTGGCTGTTTCAGCAAAATTACTAACAGGTGCATAAAATCAATCATACAGCCACAAAACGCCTGCAGACAAATGGGTCGCTGTCATCATGGCACTGTTATAGGATTCCACCATAAAGTGCTTTACTGACTCAAGCGTGGAAGAAGCCCAGAGCTAAACGCCACCGAACACCCTTCAGATGGACCGTCCTGCATTCACCAAGCATGTGTGCACGTGTTATTTGAGTGTCCACATACTTGTGTGTGAAGGAATGACATTTGCCACAGTCTGAATGCAAAAACAAAATGCTTTAGGAAATAAGTGGTGGATTTTTAAAGATGCCAGTGTGTCTACCGATCTCCAGAGTCTGTGGCGGTGTGCAGGTGTGCCGTCGTCATGCTACCTGAGATGCAGCAGTCTCACAGATGAAACAGGTGCGACTCGTCCCAGACAAGCAGTCAGCTCGGCACCAGTCGCCGTCCTGTCAGAGCAGACCCCTTCAAATGGAGCTGTCACTTTATCACTTTGAAGGAGAGCGAGAGAGAAAGAGAGGACGGAGAGAGAGACGGCAAGTCCACCTGTCAAAACCGCACATTGCCATCGCTACAGAGAAGCGCCGCTGATGAGCTGGAAATACTCGGCGCGTGATGCTGCTGTTTGACGCTGTGCAGAGAGAGAGAGAGAGAGAGATCTCACACGATTCCTGAGGTCAGATGAGATGAATTCTAGGACAGATGGAACAAAGACTTTCTGAGGCTTTCATCATTTGCTGCTAGACAATTGTCTCAGTTCATAAATAGACTGTGATGGTGACTGCCCACTTTTTCAGCAGCCTTGATATTTTTCCCATTCATTTTCTCCAAAGCCATTAAAAAAAAAAAACACTTCAATAAATACTTGTAAGCCTTGAGCCAAATCTGCAATGTAACAAAAAAAAAGTCAGCTGTGGTTGCCAGAATTTTACCATAAAAAATATTGTAGCAAAATTCTAGGTTTTACAAATTGAATTTATATTTGCAGATATTTCAGAAAGAAATTTTTGTTCAAAATACATTAAAACCCACTCTAAAAACACAGGTGGTACGGCAAATACAAAACACCATCATTGTAACTCACAAGACATGAAAATAATGCAATAAACATTCATTAATCTACATAAGATGCACCATAAACCCTAATGTACATAAAAAGAAAAAAAATGGCAAAAATGTTCCCTTAAAGGAACAGTTCACCAAAAAATGAAAATTTGCTGAACTTTGCACTCACCCTGAGGCCATCCAAGATGTAAATGAGTTTGTTTCTTCAAAGATGAATCTCAGCAACACAAAAGCAAAAACCTGAAATGAGTGAAAAAGTTGTCTCGTCTGAATCAGGAACAAAATATGCACAGTTCAAGCACCATTTACCAGTTCTAGTCAAATCTGTGGGTGGATCTTGATATGAGAGACAACATGAGATGGACTTTTTCACTGGAGGAAACGTTATTATTGATTAGCCAGAAGCAGCGATATAAAGTTAAAACATATTAATGATGCATTTGTTTCTTACAAACACGCAACTTTTTGCTTAACAAGATATTAACTGATGGACTGGAGTGGTGTGGTGTGGATTATTGTGATGTTTTTATCAGCTGTTTGGGCTCTCATTCTGACGGCACCCATTCACTGCAGAGTGATGTAATGCTAAATTAGTACTTCACTGGGAATTAAACATGCACAGCTAGCATCGTATTTTGACGCTAAAAACATTACTTTCTATACATAGATGCTCATTTAAAGTTAAAGTCACACTGACTTTTATACAAGGATATACCATTTCTTAACAAGCTCAGGGAAGGTCTGGAAGGTTCATGCATTATTTCTTAAAATCGATTTTGAATGAGAATCTTTCTTCCGGAGGCCATCTGCTGCAGCATATTATCCTGAATTGTCTACCCAGGCAAATGTTAGGTATAGATATTCCCACCTCAGTATTTTCAGATGCATGTAACTGTAACCGCATTGACTGTATTTCTGAATGCATATCAGATATGACAGCTTTCACAGACCACATGCAGACATCAGATGGTATGATGTACGCTGTCAGTAACTCAGGAGCAGAAACGCAGTGGGAAATGCGATGAAAGCGCTTGAGGTCAGATCAGCTGCGCTGTGGCTAAAGACTTTCATCTGGGCAGGAGGAAATGCTCTTTCCATCCCAAATGCAGGAGGAGTATTGATTACAGTTTTCTTTTTGCTGTAGTGAGTCCATACTGATTACCGAACTGAATGCGTCGAAGGGAAAGTGAGCTCAGGCCTTCGGTCATCTGTATTATAGTCTTTAATGCAGTCATAACACTTTATCTGCTCCTTAGCTAATTATCAGGTGCATAGTTACTTAATATATCAGAGACTATTACCCTGTACTAATAAAAAGTACTGTAGTATTTATTACCTTTTAGATAAACCATGGGAAAATAATAAAAATTTATATATTTATTTATTTGTATTTTTTAGTTTTATTATTTTAATGTACAGTAATACCACCATGAAGAGCCATTTTGGACAGATTACCATAGTATTAAATAGTATTTTTCAGAACATCATGGTTTAAACTTCATTGTATATTATATTAAATGTGTTGTTAGGCATTAAACCTAAAACCCCTTAACTGGATAAAGTTCACGTAAACCACGGCCTTCGCCAGGGTTACTGTATTTTTATATACGGATAGTTATGGTCATATTAGTTATTTTGTGAAACCTTACTACGTATAACTGTTTTATAAAAGCAATAAGCACCGTGAAGCTGTGGTTTACAGTGATTTTATAACAGCTAAGGGGGTTTTAGGGACTCGGCTCCGCCCCTTAGCTGTTATAAATTCACTGTTAACCACGGCTTCTTGGGGCTGTTAATCGTCTTTTATTCTTCCTCCAAAACAATGTAGGGAGAACGGTTGTGGTTGCAACAAATTGGATGCCGAGCAACACACAGAAACAAAGAGGTGTATGTTTGTAGAGTAATTTACAACAGTTTCGAACGTGGCTCAGCCAATCAGAATCGAGGACCGGAACTCTCCGTTTTATAATACCTAATATGTGTAATCCAACAGATTACATTACTAACTACAATTTTCATTATGTAATTTGTAATCAGCACTGGACTACAATTTATAAAAGCAGTAACCCACGTGAAGCCGTGGTTTACAGTGAATTAATAACAGCTAAGGGGCGTTGTTAGGCACCTCCTTAGCTGTTATAAATTCACTGTAAACCCCGGCTTCACGGGGCTTATTGCTTTAATAAAACGGTTATTCCATACACGTAGCAAGGTTTCACAAAATAAAACAGAGCAAAATAAAGTGTAATGATATTAATAAAAACAGTATTCTTCCACCAAACAATGTAGCTCCTCAGAAACGGTTGTGGTTTGTGCCGAGCAACACACAGAAGTAAGCAAAGGTGTGTGTTTGTAGAGTAATTTACAACAGCTACATCGCGGCTCAAACAATCAGAATCAAGGACCGGAAATATCAGTTTTATAAAAATTATTTACCCAGCACTAATTATTAGTATAATTTACTATCAGTGGTAGAGCATTGCATTAGCAGCGCAAAAGGTCGTGGGTTCGATTCCCAAGGAACACACATACTGGTAAAAAATGTATAGCCTGAATGCACTGTAAGTGCTTTGGATAATGCATAAATTACTATTATATATGTATAAATATAACATATAAATGTATAATATATGCACATACGTTCGTGTCAGTACTAGTAGTTTTATTAAAATGACTACAGTTTCACACCACCTGTTTACTAACAAGATAATTCTCAGCTGACCTCTGAATATACTTGACTGAAGAGGGGAAATGTGCAAGAGAGACGCGGTTGTGCAAATGAGTTGGGGGCCAGTGAGTGCTCCGATCGGATCAATGCAGTAATTAGAGCAGCCGCTCAAGGCAGGGACTGGCAAGACTGTCTAACCCACACAGGAATACTCTATAAACACTCTCAATGTCCTCTCCGAAGGTGTGCATGCGCATGTTCAGACATGTCAGCCTGAGAGCCCTTGTGCTGCTTGGTGTCTGTGTGATTTGTTAGGTGGCTCTCTCAGACATGGTACTGGGTGAGCGGCGAGGGGAAAGGTTGGGGAGTTCGACCGAACGCTACTTGTCATTTCCTCACAATAAATTACACACTACCTCAGAGCCTCTGTTGGTTGGAGCTAAACAAACAGGCAGTGTCGTATCACCCATGTCAGCCCCTTTAGAGGTCAGAGGTCAATGACTGAGTGACAGGTGTGTGCACAGGGAATTTGAGAGAAAGATTACTGCTCCCACATCGAGAGACAAAAAAAAGAGAGATCCATTGCAAGTTGCAATCCAGCATTGACTGTTGAGAATTTATTGTTTAAATACTGAAACTGCATCCAGAGCACAACATTGCATGTCTTTCCAACAAATCTACACTTAGGAGGATTAATAATGCAGCTAAAGCCAGGTCCAAACTATTGGCATGATGTCTGGTCCACTTTGCAGCTTTTTCTAGCCGTTTGTACAGGAAGTAAACATTTGATCAAGACTAATGAAGCTAACCTGAGTTTGTTTTGCTGTAATGTGTTGAAATGGAAGTAGAATAGGATTAAAAAGCCCTTATTTGTTGATTTGTACGATAAAGTTCCTTTTGTTAACATTAGTTTACATCAACTAACAATGAAAAAAAAATTAGTTCATGTTAATTTTAACATTTAAAAAAATCATACATTATAAAAAAATAGAAAAATATTGTTATACAGATAATATTAAAATCAAAAGTTTGAATTTGGTCATCTAAAGCTCAGTTGTATTTTTATCCAACTAAGAGTAATAAAATGATTGTAAAGAATACGTATATTGCTCTCATTAGTTAATGTTAGTCAATGTTACCTAATGGGAACTTGTTGAAAAGTTTGAAAAAAAATGGGAATATTTTTTGTTATGTTATGTTTGGTTTGTTTTTGACATTTGGCAAAAAAAATCTTAGGTAATCAAGATTCTAATTATTATATTATATGTATATTAGGGCTTGTCAGTTTAACATGTTAACTAAATTAATTAGTTTGAAAAATTACGCGATTTAAAAATGTACACAGTTAAACATAGGCCCCGCCCCAGAACGTACGACATCTTCGCATTCAGCAGTTGAATGTTGACAAATAGGAGCAGGGACCAGCAACTCATCATGCAGTATTGTCCTAAAATACAAGATTATTGGGCAAAAAAAAAAATGCCTCTGTATGAGTTTTTGTCTCATATTTATATCGCATGATAAGCAATATCACACAAGCAGCGAGAGCAATATCACACGAGTGCTGTTTATGTCCGAATACCACGAG
Source organism: Sinocyclocheilus anophthalmus (assembly GCA_018155175.1). Taxonomy (NCBI): domain Eukaryota; kingdom Metazoa; phylum Chordata; class Actinopteri; order Cypriniformes; family Cyprinidae; genus Sinocyclocheilus; species Sinocyclocheilus anophthalmus. Next base: position 96,720 of record JADLZN010004773.1, read on the forward strand.
TGCAAATGTGATTTTATACAACAGTTTAGTAAATAAGAAGTTAATATTGTGTTATATTTTAAACACAATATTGTGTGCTTCTGCTCAATTTTGCAGAGAACATTACCTTTAAAGCCACAGCAGAACTGTTGTGTGTCTGTGAGCAACATAGCAGTGTTTAGAATGAATCTGCATTTTGAACTAATCGTGCGAACCAATGATTCCAAAGCCCATTCATAAAGAGAGCCGTTTATTTCATTCCTGAGTGAATCAGCCGTTTGAATGAATGAATGACTCATTAAGATTGACAATGGACAATGGGATTTTTTCCCCCCAAACCTTCGCTAATGTGACCTCACCTTTACAGTGTTTTTTTTTCTTTCATTAATGGTACACTCTAAAAAATGCTGGGCTATTTCAACCCAACTTTGGGTCAAATATGGACTAAAAAGTTGGGTTAGTCCATATTTGACCCAAAAGTTGGGTTAGTCCATATTTGACCCAAAGTTGGGATGAAATAGCCGAGCATTTTTTAGAGTGTATGTTTCCTTAATTGTGTGCATTTTCCAAAAGCATTAACCAACTGTGGTTGCAAGTTCCAATCATTACCAACGTAGTTCAATGATTTTGTGTTTTCTGAAACCATAGTCCAAAAGAACATTTGCAAAACATCATTGCAAACTTCTGTGGTTGGAACTACTTCTCCCGAACTGTGGTTAGAAGCATAGTTACTTGTAAGTATGACTTCAACAGATCATGCACTTGGACACAATTAGCAAACTTAACATGCAGTACAATCGATTCATTCCATTTCAATATTTTTCATCTCATATATTTTGGTGTGCCAACAGTCAGCGCTGTTTTTGAAGAGTTTTGTGCATGTACACAAATGCATAGAGAACCTGTCAAGACTCAAACACCAGATAAAGCAAATTGACAGATCTAAAACCAGTGAAATAGTCATTAGCTTCCATGTTCTTCACAGCAGCAGCTCATCTGCAGTCGATTGAATTGTAAGAGTGATTACTCCACAACCTGTCCGTGATGTCATTAACGACAGTCCTATATTGTTAAAGTGGAGATGCAACCATGTTACTACAGTTTCGGAAACAGCTGTGACTAATTGGTTTCTCCAATGATGCATTGTACTATGGTAGTTAATCAGTGAGTTAAAGGAAGGAAACAATGAGGCTGAGACTAGCTTTCCAGCTGGCAGACCTGGTTTCAACCTGGGCAAGATGATTAAGACTGGTGTATCACCTTGTACCAGCAACAAACCAGTTATAGATTTCCAGTGAAAAAGCAACCGGTGATGAAAACAGCAAAGGAATGAAATAACCTGGCTGTAGTGATCAATGAGTGCTTATGAAAACATGGACAGTGGAGGAGATTAGAGAGCAGGAGCAGGAAGCATCCTATCAGCTCACATCATAACGCAGGTAATAATGAAGGCGGATACACACCGATGAGTCTGTTGGTGTCAAAGCCTCATCCGACAGTGGAGAAGAGAAGAGAGAAAATAGAGGCGGATGGTGTGTTTGTGGTGGGCGAGAGACACTGACAGATTGATTGCCCAGTGATTTGGGTCAATCTCTTAACCCTATCGCCCCGTGACAGCGGCTGCATTGTCTCGGCCGCTATCGCTTTCCGCTGTCTCAGACTCCCATTAAAAAGCATTTGGGCTTCATTACAGTGAATCGCGTAAATGAGTTACAGGTGCGGGAGGGGGGAAAAACAATTTGCATCCCTGATGCGCCACCAGAGGCCTAAACATCGATGCACCTGATTGTCCTCAATTCGCCTCGGGAAAAAACACCATCCTTTCACGTAGGAAACACAATACTCATTATGAGATTTTTGATGCCACAATCCACAATCAAACTCTTTTGCGAGGAAAACAACCATCCGCAATTTAAATGTGAATGCACAACTCTTCCTGGTAGAATTTAATTAATTTTCTTCTCAAAAGATGGAGGAAAATATGCGGCGTGCTGTAAACAAAAGGTCTCGCTTATGCAAATGAGATTCTTTTTTGCACAGAACAATACAACAAATATGATTGAATTGGATGTTTACACCTCGATATTCAAGCAGACGCTTTGCAACCTCCAAGAGTTTTGTATCGTATTGGAAACAGTTTTTTAGTCTTCATTAAAACAGAGCTGTTCCCTTTGGAAGAATTCATGAAAGCATTATAGATCCCAGTCTTAATCTTGAGCCATCAGNAATGAGAGGTTATCTGAGGAGGCTGTGCGTAGCTGTAGTACCAGACCCTGTCGCCCACATCCAGTTCTTTGTGTGACGCCTTCCGGTCGTAGTATGCTTTCTGGCCTTCTGCGCTCTTTTGGAGTTGGTGTTGGGCAAAAGCAAATGTAGTTCTCACATGCCGGTGTAGTTCATCAAGGTATTGATGAGAGGTGTAGGCGGTGACGAGGTTGGAGTCTCCTGACTGGTACAGCAGGTGCAAGGGCAATGTCATTTGCCGGCCTGTCATTAGTTCAAAAGGAGGCACACATGTTGATTCTTGTGGAGTTGCTCTGATACCCATGAGCACCAGGGGCAGTTTCACAACCCAGTCCTTTTGGTTAGCAGACACACATTTTCTTAGCATGCTGACCACCGTCTGATTCGTCCGTTCCACTTGGCCCGAAGAAATTGGATGGTGACTGATGTGCAGTTGTGCTTGTACTCCCATGAGTTTCCAAATCTGCTGCATGATCTTAGCTGTGAAATGGGTGCCTCTGTCTGGGTTGACTCTCAGCGGCAGCCCGAACCTGGTGAAAATGTGATTCAACAGGAGATATGGTGTAGTTTGAGCAGTGTCATTGGGTGCTGGAGGCATTCTACCCACTTTTGAATTGGCACACGACTGTGAGGAAATATTTGTTGCCTCTTGTTGACCTGGGTAAGTGTCCGACCCAGTCAATTTGAAGGTCTAACCAAGGAAATGTGACTCTCTGCGCTGCAGTGGGGCTCTGTGATATGGTTTTAGACGGTTGGAATTGGCAGCAGACTAGGCATCCTTTCACGTACTCTGCCACCTCTTGCTGCATGCGGGCCCGTATGCCACTTGTTTGAGTGTCTCATAAGTGGCTCTTGTGCCGTGGTGTCCCGCACATGGTGCGTCGTGAGCATACATCAGCATCACCCCCCTTAGGCAGTGTGGCACCACAAGCCTTGGCGCAGTGAGGTCATCAGGGGCATAAAAAAAGATGTTGTTTATCACACGCAGCATGAGTGTTACGTGGTATAGCCGTTTGAGGCTTTGGGCAGCAGCAAGTTCATCTGGTGTGAAAGGGTGGCTGGAGGGGTCAGAGAGGTGGAGAAGGATGGTTTTGATGGCGGAGTCAGAAGCTTGCATGTCGGTAATGTCATTAGTGGAGATTTGAGGAGCCAGCGTAAGCGGCTGTGAGGTGGGCATTGTGGTGGGTTGAGTGTGTTTGCTGCGGGTTATGGCTGCCACGTTAAGGGTGGGTTGGTGGGTTGGTGGAGACCATAACTCGCCATGTAGTGCACCTGCTTTGGCTAAGGCATCCGTTTGGTCGTTGAGGTCCTTGTCTGGACCAGGTTGCTTTGAGTGTCCTTTCACTTTCTTCCAATAGACGATCATATCATGTTCACATGTGATGTCGTCGCATGCCTGGAACAGGTGTTGGTGTTTAACTGGTTTGTTGTTTGCTGTCTTGAAACCATTTTGCTTCCAGCCTGGAAGATGGCATGTGAAGCCAAGTCTGGCATAGTTGGAGTCTGTGCAGATGAGCAGTTCTCTGATGTTATGGGTTGATGCTATCTGCAGGGTTATGAGAATAGCTGCTATCTCAGCATATTGTGATGATTGTGGACCCAGCCTGAAGTGTTGTGGCGGGCAGGGTCGATCATTTAGCCAGAGAACACCACCACCTGCCTTTAGGATGCCCTCATGGTTGTAGGAACATCCATCGACGTAGGCTGTGGGCATGCCTTGGCAGACATTTTCGTCAAAATACCTGTGGCAGGTAGGTGGCGGTGGTTGGGGCCTTTCTGCTTCTACGCTCTCAGTCGGTGTGTCATCGGAGCAGCTTTGGCAGGCTGCCAGGCCGTTTCCCAGCGCCGACTTGTGATTTTGAGCATATCGTGCTTCAATATTGCGCCACTGGAGAGCCATGAGCCATGTGGCTATGCGTGCGTTTGTGACCACACCGTCGCGGATGCGCTGGCTGTTGAGGAAAGTCACAGGCTGGTGACAAGTCTCTATGATCACTTTCTGTGCTCCGATGTAGTTGGAGAATCTCTGGATGGCCCATACAGTACAGAGCAGGGCTTTCTCACAGTCTGAGTATTTGCACTCTGGGGGAAGAAGAGTCTTGCTGGCATATGCGACCACCCTTTTGTCCTGGTCATGCCGTTGGTATATACCAGCGCTGAGGCAGTGGCTGGAGAATCCAGCGTCCAAGTAGAACTCCTTCTGTGGATCTGGGTAAGCCAGACATGGAGCAATGCACAGATGTTGTTTCAGCTCATTCATGGCATTTTGCTGTTCGTCTGTCCAGGCGAAGGGGCAGTCCTTTTTCAGAAGGGCAGTGAGAGGGCGTGCAATGTCCGAATAGTTCTCAATGAACTGCCTTGAATAGTTGCACACGCCTAGAAAACTTCGGAGTTCCGAGACATTGGCAGGTGGTTTAATGTTCTGAATGGCCTGGATTCGGCTGGTTTGTGGCTCAATACCTCGTGGTCCGATGAGTATGCCCACGTAATTGACCTTGGTTTTGCACCATTGTCCTTTGTGGAGGGCAATCTTGGCACCGGCGGTGGTCAGTTGGTGCAGGACGTGGTCAATTTCTTTCAGGTGATCGGTCACCGTCGTGTGTTTCATCAGAAGGTCGTCAACATAGATTAAGTTCCCTCTTACCCTGGCATCCGGGCATGCTTTGTTGAGGAAGATGTTAAATTCGGCTGGTGAGTTGGCATAGCCGAATGGGCACCTGGTGAAGGTGTACTGCCGATTGCCAAAGGTGAAAGCCAGCTTGTGTTGGTCATCTGGATGCACTGGTATAGTCCAAAATCCTGAGGCCACATCAAGAGTGGAGAAGATTGTGGCTCCTCTGATTCTTGGTATCTCCTGTTCCAGCTGGGTCATCGGCCATCGCGACAATGGCACCTGTTGATTCAGTTTCCTATAGTCGATGGTCGGCCGCCACTTGCCGTTTGATTTGATGACAGGCCAGATGGGGGCAGAGTAGGTGCTGTTACACGGACGAATGACAACCTTCTCAAGCATAGAGTTGATGATCACCTGTACGGGTTCGTACGATTCAAGGTGGATCTTGTATTGCTTGACAAAAGTGTGTGGAGCTTTTGGGTGCGTTGGGACACAATCTAAAGAGTCCTTGGCAAATGATTCCTTGTATTTGTAAAGGACTTGACGGAGTTTGTGGCGGTCTGCATCCTCCTGTATGGCATCAGCATCTTTCAGAATTTGCTGGACTTGTGTCTCAAAACCTGGGTATGGCTCTGCTGTCGTTAATTCCTCTGTGCTGTGGGCGGTCATAGGTGCAGACGAGCTGTCATTTATGCATGTGGAGTTGTTAGAGACCGTGTACACGTCAAAGTGTTGGTCTTCTGTTAGTTCTGTTCTACACACCTGCTCCTTGACTACCGGCATGACTGAGGTCATGGTGATGATCTTGAAGGGTGCTGTTAACACTGTGTGGCCTGAGCTTTCTTATGGAATCATTGGATCTGAGATGGGTGGGTCCAATAATTGGTAGAATGAGTTCAAAGTCATGAAAGTCATAGCTCACTAGCCAACCCAGACGGTACGCCTTAGGCACTCTGACATCCGTTGCCATGCAGTTATTGAACAAGATGTAGGTTGCCCGAGATGTCACTTCGACGAGGGGTGTGGCTTCCAAAGTGAGGCCCAGTTCCCCACACTCGGGTGAAGGTTGGAAGAAGCCTAGGGTGTGACTGAGAGTTTGGCCGCTTCGCAGGTTGAGTCGAACAGCGACCCCTTTGGTGTAAGCTGGTACTACAGTCTCTTTTTCATTGATTAGCATGCAGGCCTCAGGGATGGTTTGGCCTGACAGGAGGTTCTCATGGTTGACAGGAACAGTGGGTGACTGTGAGGTCATTGGAGCCCATATCACTTCATTGATCATGTCCACGTGAGCCCTGAGGCGAATCAGAATGTCCGCTCCGATGTAGACATCATGCGGTGCGTCTGTAAGGACAAGGAAGTAAAAGTAATGGGTTAGACACCGGTCATTCCACCTCAAGTTCAAGGCACAGGTACCCTTGGCAGTCACCATAGCTGATGGACAGTGATTCAAGGGGAATCGTGTGCGCTTGCTAGCAAAAGGAATGTTCGTTGTGTGCTGTTTGAGAGCATTGAACTGTGAGAGGCTGATGGCTGAATTGTCTGCCCACAGTGCTAGTATGGGGTCTGTTGTTGTGACATCATTCAGTTGTAAGCCCCCCTTAACGTGGGGTCCGTATGTGTCAGAGTCTTTGGCTAACTGGAAAGTACAGAGCAGCGACCTTGAACTTTGCTCTTGGGCTGAGACGTTACCGCGGCTGGCGACGAGATTTCCCGCGACCTTTGTGACCTAACAGTCTGTCTGGGGTGGTCTTGGTGAATGAGGAGGCAGAGGTTCTCGCACTTGAACCCAGATTTTCAGTTGTTTAAAATCTAGAAATGGTTCAAAGCGATCTAGCAGGTCTTTGCCAATGAGGAGAGGATATGTGTCACATGGAGAAATGTACACAGGGTGCACAAAGTTCATAGGGCCGATGGTCAGGTGAATTGGAGCTACCAGTTCAAGTTGAACCTCATTTTGGCTGTAGGATTGCACATTCAGCACACACCTCTGATAGTTAAGAGTTCAATTCTGTCTCTTGACTTTACTTTGAAGTCTGTCAAAAAGTTGGCTTGACAATAAAGTGAGGTCAGCTCCAGTGTCCACCAGGGCCTCCATTCTCACCTCATTTTCCAATGTGATGACCAGGTAGAGTTTTTTGGCCACCCCCCCTTCGATTAGGTCCCCTAGGAGTCTCGGCACTGGGGCTTGTGTGGTGACTGGCAAGCAGTCAGAGCTGGTCTTGTGTGGCTCGTCAGGGAGGCAGACCACCAAAACCGCGCTTTCTGGTACTTTGCGGTCCTGGCTGGAGGTGTGTTGCGGGATGTTGGCTGGTTCTGGCGGTTCCACAGTCAGCTGAGGTGGTTGAGTGATGTCACCACTTGGTGATGAGATATCTGGTTCTGTGGTTAACAGTGGATTAGCAGTGATCTGGTTGGGAGGTTCATTTTGAGGGGACTCTGAGTGGGTGTTGGGGTCAGAGCTAATGCTTAGTCAGAGCTGGTCTGACTCATCCCTTTTCTTTTCCTTATGGTGCTTTTCTTGGAGGAGTTCCTTTAAAAGTCTAATGATCTTCCGTCCTCCATCGCTGCTGATTCAGATGTAGCTTTCTGGTTCTGTTCTGTGGATGGTTTATATTTGGGCTTATCAAGGGCCTGTTGAGAGGGGTTCTGCTGCTGGCAGTCCGAGCTCGGTGCTTGTGTCTGTGAGTATCGGTTCCCCTTGGGCCGTCTCTTGGCTTCCCATGTGGCTCCACCCCTTCGGTTGAGGGGTGGTTGTGACCTTTCCCAGGATCTCTCGGGGTGCCCAGTCTGGTGATTAGGACGGGCACCACCATGGCCACGCTGCTCTCTGCTGGCTGGGAAGGATCTTGACATTGTGTTGACAGGTTTGTCACTGTGGCTTGGCTCGGCGCCCTCTAGAGCAAGTTCTGAACTATGATTAGCGACAGGATAGATTGCGGGGGTTTTTCCTGTCTTTTCAGAAGAAGTCTTTTGTTTAACATAGGCCTTGTGGGCCAAATCTCGCAGCTGTTGGGTGGACATAGTCCGTGGGCAAGCCAGAACCCCCAAGTGGTGGCTCACTGTTGGGTGCAGGTTCCGGAGAAACAGAGTTTTGAAGTTGAAATCCTGTTCCATTCCTGGCTCGTTTCGTGCTCCGAAGTAGGCCTGTCTGAGCCTGTTGTAGTAAGCCTGTGTGGTTTCCTGTCTGCCCTGTTTAAGGTCCATGGCAGTAATCAGTCCTTGCTCTGACTCTGGGTCAGAGAACTCCTTAATCAAAGCCTGCTGCAGTTGCTGGTAATCCCCTTCGACCGTTTCTGGCTGCCTGTCTAGAAAGCTCCTCACCTCACGGCTGGCGGTGATTCGGAGCAGATAGAGTCTGTCTCTTGTGGTAACATTGGCAACAGTTTGCAAGTGAAAGTCAATGTCTTTTAAGTAGGCGTGCACATCGTGGCCCCCTGCAGGGTTTGGAGTGAAAGTGGGAATGTTTCTAGCCAGCTTATCCAATTCTTTAGGTGACACGCCGTGCCTGGAAGACAGCCTTTGAAAAGGCTCCCACCCCCTTTCTGCTGCTGGGGGTTCAGGGATGCTGGCAGGTGATGTCTTGAGCAGTGGGCTCTCACCCCCCTTTCGAACTGGGAATTCTTGACTAGGAGGTATCAGCCTACCGGTTAGGGGAAATTCTGTGGTGTGCATTTCCCTTTCAGAGTCACTTTGCAGTCTATATGCATATTTAAGCTCTCGGTGAACCGTATCAAGTTCGTCTTTTAAATAGTCTCTTTGTTGGACCAAGGCACTGACTTCAGCCCGTGAACTTTGCAGGTGGCCTTCACCGGCCTTGACCCTAACATCTCTCTCTTTGAGTTCAGTCTCTGCTCTCATCAGGAGAGCCTCGGCTCGCTGAAGTTTTTCACTTAGTTCCTCTCTGGTGTCCTTCTCCCACTGCTCTCGGCGTGTTGTGTCTACACGGAGATCAGTTAAAGCTTTCTGGAGTCTCTCTACTTCCTCCTGCAGCTCTGGGTCCTTTTCATCCGCCGTCCTGTGCTGGTGCTGAGTCTCCGACGTTAGCTGGTCCAGTTGACTTTGAGCAAGCACCAGGTTTCTCTGAGCCTCCTCAGCCTGGAGCTTCAGCGCTGCTGCTTCCTGTTCCATGCGGGAGGTGCTTGTTTCTCCCAGCTTTGCCTGAGCGAGGAGGTTGTGGGCGAGGTGCCCGATGATCTTGGTGAGATCTTTGTGGCTGTAGTCCTGTGTCGGATCGTGTGACATCAGGGCACTCAGGTTGTCATAGAGCTGTTCCCGGCTCAGGTGCTGCAGGCCGCCGGCTGCTTCAGACAGGTGTGTACCGGTTATGGCACTCAGCCAGGACTCTAGTCGATCCCAGTGGGCATCAGGGCTGGATGATCGAGACATGCTGGCTCACTGGTGAAGAGAGAGAGGGAGAGAGAGAAGAGAGAGAGAGAGGGAGAGAGGGACAGCACGAAAAGGCCAATGCAAGTATTTACGGCGTTAACAGGCTGCGATTATAGTAATTATATGTTCTATGCACGGTCTGCTTGAGGAAAACAAACAGTTTTAGACCAGTGTGAGCGTAGACCAGACACCTGTTATCTCGGTCGCAAATGGCGAGGTGTGTCTAATTGTTGTGGGGGGCGGCCCCGGAACGGATCTAACTCAGATTGTTGACAGCGTGATCGTCTAAAGACTTTGGCAGCTTGGGTCGTCAATCTATTACTCAGCTTTCTTTGATGATTTCTCAAAGGTTCGGTCTCTAGGCAAACAAAACAGAACAAAATTAAAAACAAACAAACCAACAAATCAAAACACAGGGAGAGATAGAGGAGAGAGCAGATTTAAGACTTTTACTGCTGTTAGGGGTTATGACAACTGGATGGGTTAGTATTCTATATCTAGGCTAAGTGATGATTTGAGGTGATTCAGTTTGGATCCCGTGGCACCTTGTGACCGCAGTGGAGGCAACTGTCACTTCACCAACCAAGCACTAGAGGGAGTGTTACCTGTAGGTGAACAAAAATGGCTAGAATACAGAAATTTACTTTAAATTTGAATTCAAACACTGTTTAAACTCAATTTAAATAAGTGAGTGGTAAAGTGAGAGAGAGTGAGAGAGAACCCTGATTAAAAAAAAAAATAAATAAATAAAAAAAATAAAAAAAAATAATAAAATAAAATAAAAGGAACCAAAATAAAACAAACTAAACAAAATTATAAAAGTCATAAAAGATAATAAAGTAAAACAAAATTAGTACTGGATATGAAGACTAATACAAAACAAGAAATAAAAATAAATGAGTAAATCAAATAAAAAATGAAAGGCAGGTACAAGTATGACCAATGGAAAATTAAAATCAAACAAATTAGAGTAACAAAGTCGACCTAGCAGAGAAATGCCCACAAAGGGGAGTCAGTGCGCTGAAAACAGGAAGGCAGAAATAGTTCACGAAATGTTAAGATACTTAAACAGCCTGCCATCTAGCGTTAGTTTAAGGTACCGTGCTTGAACTGAAAATTTTTAGAGACTATTCTCCTTTTCAAACGGAGTTTTACTGCAGTTATCACAAGAACACAGAGTCCAATCCCAACAGATTACTTATCATCTGTGCACTTTAACTGCACAATGTGTGTGTAGCAGGATTTCATCGCTGCAAGGTACACAAATAAAAATATGAACAACAAGGTTTCTTCGCTGTTGTTATACAAATTTCACTTGATCAATGTTTTAAAAAAAAAAACTTCCCATTTACATTTCAATCAGTCTAGACTCGCCAGGTTTGTATGATTTCAATTGCCATTAGGTGACAATTAGATAGATACTCTAACGTTTAAAACCTAAGAGTTAGATCGTTATAGTTAAAGGACATTGGAACTTCGCAATGACTTCAATCTAGCGATACTATCAAATAAGGCCTTTAAAAGATGATAAGAGGAGCATCGCTCAAATCTATCTTTATCACAAAGAAGGAAGATTTCTCGTTCCAACCAGCGATTTTGATACTATAAAAATGTACTGCAAAGAGATTTCTTCGTCTTTAGAGAACCATTTTAATATTATAAACTGCAGTTTACTTTAATATTTAACAGTGACTAAATGTTAGACAGATAGAGGCTTTTAAAATACAGTACTGGAGGTGGCTTAACCATCCAATCCAAAAGAGTGAGTTCGCGCTGCGTCTCGTCTCACTCTGCGCGCATAATATACAAACACAAATAAATTGATACTGTTTGTTCACAAACCAAGTTTGATGTTCCCGAGGCTCTCCACCAAAACATTTAACGTTTATTATTATTTATTAGCTCAAAAAAGGGGAATATTTATGACGAATCACAACTGGTTATGATTCATAATAAATATATAGATTATATCTTCGAATTAACTGTAGCAGAATCAATATTACAATTATTTGATCTGTCCGTCCACCGAGCAGACAATATAATCATTTATCAATTCAAGGAATATTTATTTTCTGGCCACGGAACAATAAACTGTCCTTCTTTATGCAATGCTAGCAGTAATTCAGCAAATGTAGCAAGGGTTCAAACATTAATTGACTTGGAACTGTGAGCAGTAAACAGAGACAATTCGTTGTGAATATAAGGGATTTAATAAAATGAAACTATATCTAACATATAACTAACTAAAACATATATATACACGGAATGAAACAAAGTAAGGAAAAGATAGAGAATAGAAAAGAATGGCAGTATTTCACATCACTTAACCACAACCTTTGAAAAACATCAGAGAATCAAAAATCACCTTAAAAAGGGACTCAAACTTAAACATGCATCTAAATAATTATAAACGGTTACTTGCATTGGCTTCATTGCTGAAACAAGTGTCCTGATGCGGTAGACAATGGAGGTCTTTGATGAGTTCGTTAGGAGTGAGCTGGAAGTTTTACTTCTGGTTCTTCTGAAGAAGAAGTCCACAGCGACTAACGTTACTTGAAAGTAAAAACTGCCGGAAAATAAAACTCAAGAGGAAGGTCTTGAGAGTCCTGAAAGGTGTTGTCTCAAACGAAGAAGAAGTTTTCTGAGCGCAGTTATTTTGGGCTAATCGTTTTTGAGAGTTCCTATTCTGTGTGTTCTGACCAATGAGAGACATGGATTTTGAGCGGGAGGATCGTCTTTGTCTCTTGTTTTATGGCTCATTTGCATACTTTATGGCCGGTCTGGAACATCCGTAGTTTTAACCCAAAATATCGTACCAGTCATATGATGCGTTTCCCAATCACATACTGTACGTCATTGTCCAAGAAATGAAAAACAGGTAACATCGATACCAAGAAGCAACCATTTGGAATAGATTAAACCAAAGATACATACATACACCTGAATATAAGTGTTTTATGGCTTTAACTAATACAAATAACGAGTGGTAACTCATCTAATCCAACAAAGGAATGTACACACAACACATGCATATACCAGATACAATTATAACTGATTAATTATAGTCTAAAATAAAGAAAGTATTTTGTGTGTGTGTGTGTGAGGTTGGGGTGTGTTGTGTGTTAGTTTTGGCCATTCACAGCTCTCTGTGGAATGTTTTTTGATCAGAAGATTCCAGGATTCTCGTGGGGGCTGGTTCTAATCTTTTTGACGGCGAAGAACCATTTGGCAATTTACAACCCCTATACGAGTAACATCTCTGACCAGAACTGTAATTTATATGCAAATGTCAAAAGGCTAAAAGGGTCTTTTAAGCCATAAACAGTCCAACACTCCAGCATGATCCTACGCAGACGCTACAGGTATCTGAACCTCCAACCCATGTGCAACCTTAATGGATCTCATAATAGAAACTGAATGATTTCGACTAATTGACCAGCATTTGCTTCTGTGTGTTCTGTGTCTATAGGTTTCCTCACTGCATCCATCTGCTGTCGTAGAGTAGTAAAGCACACCTCTGTGCATTGCATTTATGGTCCTATAAACGTCTGGACAGACACTTACGATTTATGTCTGAGAAAAGATCATTCAAAGTGAAACACTAAATAAATGACACTACATCTTGTCTAACAAATGTGCAGTTAAATGCACACAGATTGTTTTGTGTTAGTCTCTAGATATATTTCCAGCTATGTTTAAATATTTCGCAATATTGCGAAAACAATTTACAAATAAAGCAATGTTTTAATCACACATGATTAAAGAGATTAAAATCGCCCAAGGAAAATGAAATGGATGTTGACGCCACTGTTGTGCTTTTATTAAATATAATAAATCAGTTGCAGTTTAGAGTGCACAAACAAGGTTTTGGTATTTTAGACCAGAGAGACATTTTTCTTTGGCAAAATGATTCAGTCGCATGACTTGTTTTTGATGTGCATCTAGGAATGTATTTGGTAACTGTCATGTGTTCTTACCAAAACATCCCCCTCAAGTTTAATAGTATGTCTATTAAATATATCTATTTAATTTAATCTATTTGCAAGAGAACAACATGGTCAATCTAGTGAACACAAAATGGATTTTGTTGCCATCATGGTGCTTTTATTAATTAATAATAACAAATTAGTTGCAGTTTAGAGTGCCTAGATCATTTTGATGACAGGTTTTGGTATTTTAGACCAGAGCTACATTGTTTTTTGAGTATTATTCAGTCACTTGACTTGATTTTGATGCACATCTAGGAATTTATTTGGTAACTGTGTAGTTTATGTTCATGTCTTCTTACTGAGAAATTACCTTCAAGTGAGTGCATACTGTACATGTCTATTACACATTTTGATTTAAAGGTGACATATCAAGAAAATCTGACTTTTCCAGGTTGTAAGTGCTATAATCAGGTGCCCGGTGCATCTACCAACCAAGGAAAGGTGAAAAAGATGAACTCAGTAACTTTGTTTAGGTAAGCCTTTTTTCTGCAAGCCTCTGAGAAAACGAACATCTTATTTCGCTCCCTTGGTGACGTGGCAAAGGGATCTCATTATAATATTATCGCCCCTTAATCTGTAAGTTTCCACCCACGGCGCTATCATTTAGATTTTGCAAGCGACAACGGTGTACCCGTTCTAATGCCATGGCAAAAGTTTGAGCGAAGCATGCTAACTGTTCTGTGTTTGGCTGCACAGGAGCACAGAACACTGTTTAGAGTCCCAGCCTCAGAGGAGACATGAGAGCAGAGGATTTATTGATTTATTTACTGTATATTAATGCTGCCACACAGATCTAAAATAAACATGCAAATTATTTCCCAGCTGTTCACCTTCACAAAACCGACTGGTTTTTGTAACTGTTTTTGTGATTTTAACGTACATTTGTGTGTGAAAGAGAACTTATTTTAGTACTCGCATGCTGTGACAGCCGCTTTCTGTCCGTGTGCTTCGGATGTGTGCGCTCAGAAAACCCTATATCAGAAGTTTAAATTAATATGGTTTAAAACACATGATTTCAGCGCGATAAACATGATAATCAGAACAAAAAAGATGTTTTTAGCAGGTCCGAGCAGTAATGGCGCAGCTCTATTCTGGAAAAAAGGGCGGGGAACAGCAGCTCATTTGCATCTAAAGAGCCAGGCCCGAAAAACAGCGTTTCTGCTTCCACTCAAAATAGGCATTTTCAAATGATATAATAAATGATATGTGGGTTATTTTGAGCTGAAACGTCAGACACATTCTGGGGACATCTGAGACTTATATTACATCTTGTAAAAAGGGGCATAATAGGTCTCCTTTAATATATCACAATATCAATATATAAAACAATTTGTTATTTAATTAATGTTTCCATTGCACATGTCTAAGAGGACAAAATCATCACTTACAGAAAAGGAAAAAGAAAATGCATGTTGTAGCCACCTTGGTGCTTTTATTAAATTTAATAAATTAACTGTAGTTTAGAGCACTCAGAACAACACTTTTTTTTGTTTTCAATCGTTTTGGTATTTTACACCAGAAGAACCTTGTTTTTGAGCAAATTTTTCAATCACATGATTTGTTTTTGATGTGCATCTAGGAAGTTTATTTGGTAACTGTCATTATTCTTACCAAATACCCCCCCCCCCCCCCCCCCCAGTAAGTGATACTTGTTGGAAAATTGATACGATTTTGATTGCCATTCAGCATTTTTATTTAAAACATTAAAAAAATGTTGCTCAGATAGGCGAAAACTTAATGTGATTCTTGGACGACATTTCCGTTGTCTGGAAATAAGTCTCTAACAACAATGAAGTTGACTGGAATCATTTCTCCTCTTATTTTTTTTTTTGGGGGGTAGTTAATGGTAGATGGTTTTGACAAAAAATCACGATGCGATTCACTTCTCCATCACAAGCTTCGATTCGATTCGATTCGATTCAATATCGTTTATTTTGGATACATATCAGGTACAGTACATGCCAAATTTACTCAAGGAAAAAAAAAATCTCTCAACCAATGCTGTAAAATATACATGAGAGTCATTTAGTACTACATTACTATAATATTGAAGGTTAAAACTGACTGATTTGTAGGCTAATATACAAACACTAAAAATTAACACTAATGAAGTGTAAATAATAAAAGTTACAAAAGCGACATAATAAGAGCATACTTATACTTCAATTTGTTTTTGAAATATAAAAATTTAAATGGTGGCTGTCAAAAAAAACTTGATGGATTTATTCAAAATAAATTAAACATTGAAGAACAGTAAAAAAAAACTATGAATATGTTATATGGTGCATATATTTAGCAATTCTCTCTACAGTTTATTTTTCTAGCTTACTAATGAGTTTATGGTCACCGAATATGTTTTTCTGAGGTAAATGCGACGTTACATTTTTACACGACGTTAGCGCTGAAAACACTGATTGAGCGATTTAAAATGAGACAGGATAAGGATTGTAAAGTTGTACTCTTCTTTTAAATTAACTTCGATGTTTAGTCATTGTTTATTTAGGTTTATTTGTGCTGAAGTGGTATTAATGTGGAGGAGATGATTAGTTCACGTGCGCCTCGCGCTGCTTCTTTTACTGAACTGAAGGAAGGCACGCCGCGCCGCGCTACAGCGATCTGTCACTCCACATTAAACAGCGCCAAAACGGCATTTATTGTTTAAATACTGCAATACAATGGACAAAATTAGAAATCTGAGACTTTGTTTCATATTAAAAGCACCAAAGCACAATGCTTATTTCGATATATTGGATAGGAAGTGCCCTTCAATGTTCCGTCCATTAACTGAAAACAGGCTAGAATAATCGATTCTTGGGATTTAAGAATCGATATCGTTCCATAAAAATGAGAATCTATTAAAATCGAGATATCGATATTTTTTTACCCAGCCCTAGTTAATGGTTAAGATTGGGGTTAGTGATCGGGTTAGTGTTAGTACTATGCTTGACAGTACCATCAAAGGGTGATCCAGGACCACGTATATTAAATATTTCAATGTATTTCAAATAATCACGTAGAGTCCCAGAAGCTGAGACTCAGAAACTTGTTTAATCCAGTTTGTTTAAATGTTTAAACACACACTTGTTTAATCCAGCAGTTTTATAATTCTCCATTCTGATGCTCTTGTAGATCCTGCGCTTGGGTTCTTTGAGTGAATCTATTTTTACATCGTGCTGTAATGTACGGTGTAGATTAACTTAACCCAGCATTAGAGATATTGATCTGTTCCCTCAGAGAAGCGCAGGATTCTCAGATTACCTGCACCAGCTGCCATAAATCTGCATTTATCATTACCTTGCTCACCACAACCAGTCTAAAAACTGTTTTTTAAGAGCGATGAAGGGCTCTGGCAGCCATTCTGATGGTGAGGAAGTGCCCGGTTAGACCTGTATTATTGTGGTTAAGATAGTTTGACGGGCTAATCCTGCCGATGCTCCTTTTAAGTGTCTCAGAGTCTTTCCACCCACTGCACAAGCTTTATTGACTGCCTGAATCCCAGTAATTAGAAGGGAAGAGGAAGGCCTCCGCTACATCTGTGATGGAGAGAGCTTTGCTTCGTGTTCCTCAAGGCATTTGCTTTCATGGGATTTATTTGAGAATAACACCAATAAAAGGGAAACTTTGTTAGAAATTGAAAATTTACAGAAATTAAGAAAATGATGCCTGGCCTTTTTTATTAAAAAAAATATTATTATTTTTTTTTTTAAGAAACTATGTAATTGCTTTAAGATTGTATTTTTATGCAATTTGCATAAAATTGCAATTTGATATTTTTAACTCAAGAGGGTGTGTTGAACATTAAATTACACATTAAATTAATTTAAGCAAACTTAAAGATGATATGTGCTTGCATAATAAAGATCTCTTCTCATAACAATCTTTTTAGACATGACAAAACACTGATTTGTGGGACCTTTTGAGTCACAAATGCTAAGAAATGTGATTTACTTCAGAGAAACGTATGTTAGACCAAAAGAACTCCCTCAAATTTGTTACAGCTAGTCAAACAATCGTATTTGAACAAAGAATTTTAAGTTGAACAATATTGCTGAAATGTCCCAACATGCATACATTATGCGGTTCTAGGATTATTGTTTTGCTCTTTACTTACTTTGTTGTTGTTTTGTCATTATTGTTAGTTAAATATATGATAGATCAGTTCATTGTGTTACTAAATGAAAATATGCTGAACAAGAAATCTGTAGTTGCTTTGCTCAATTCATGTGGAATTTTGTATTTAGTGAATGAACAATTTCAGTTTCAATTTCACTTGTACTTGGGACAATATTTCAATAAGACAATATTTCAGAAAACAATATTCTAAAAATCTAAAAACATCAAGTTGCATTTTTAAGTCATTTTCTATAATTACAATGTCTGCAAGGTAAATTTTAAATACTGAATCCACAAGTCAATAAATCACCCTTCTTTTTATTTTCTTTTCTTTTCTTTCTGTTAAGATTCTTAACAAATATAGCTCATAGTTTTTTAATTTTGTTATTTTTCTGTCATTAAATAATTTCATTATTGTTATTTACTTTTCTTTCCTCCTTTCCTTTAGTATATAGACATACCAAAAATTAATTATAATCATTTTGGCTTAGAATTTTTTGCGTGAAACCTCGAGTGGCTGTGGAAAGATGATCTCCTTCTGCTAAAAACTTCTCCTGCAATCCTCACGTCTTACCCATTTCCCTCTCAGAGGAGGTTTCCTCATATCACACGCTGCAGGGCATTTGTCATCTGTCTGGGTCACCTTACACGAGGTGCTTTCAGGGCGTTCTGGCAGAAAGAGTACAGTAATCCGTATCCCTACACATATCATCCTTACCTGGAGCCCGACCAGACCGAATCCGATCGATATGGCTCCGTTCTGCCAAACTGAGACCTTTAGAGTGGGCCAGAGGAAACAATGCAGTTATAATATGTGTTGTATTATATTTAGGGTATTGCAGATGTTATATTAACAAACCCAGATATAAGAGAAGAACGTGAGTGGGATAAATTGATTTTTATATGCCTGTGGAAAAAGCGGGAAGTGGATAGAAATTTGAGTGGCTGTAATTAGCTTGGAGCTGCACGGATTAATGGCTTCCAGCAAAAACTGACCAACAGGCCCTGGCGCCATGCTGTCTCTAGTGATTTTGAGTGTTTTTCTTTTTCAGCCTTCAGTAAGGCAGCGTGCGTGCATCACTCAGCTCTACAATGCCTTATTCTCTTTGCTGGTCGTCTTTTATTTCTTGTACGTATCTCTTATAATCCATTTTCAGATGCAATACTTATAGGAGTAGTGCACCCAAAAATGAAAATTTGCTGAACTGTTACTCACCAAAAGGCCATTTAAGATGTAGGTGAGTTTGTTTCTTCATCAGATTTAGCGAAATGTAGCATTGCATCACTTGCTCAGCAATGGATGCTCTGCAGTGAGTGGGTGCCGTCAGATTGAGAGTCCAAACAGCTGATAAAAACATCACAATAATCCACAAGTAATCCACACCACTCCAGTCCAACAGTTAACATTTTTGACTTCAAGCGTTCTGTCCATAATATTGCTTTCTTTGAAATGCCTTAGCTTTAAAAAAAAAATGTCTTGATGGATTTGTTTCCTATTAACATGTAGTTTTTCACTTCACAAGACATTAACTGATGGACTGGAGTGCTGTGGATTACTTGTGGATTATTTTGATGTTTTTATCAGCTGTTTGGACTCTCAATCTGACGGGCACCCATTCACTCCAGAGCATCCATTGCTGAGACACTGATAGAATGCTACATTTCTCAGAATCTGTTTAAATGAAGAAACAAACTAAATTAAATTCAGAATGCAAAAAAATAGTGTTGCTAGAAGAGTCTGTACGCCAGTATGTTTCAGGCCACAGAAAGTGTGCAGAAACCTGACGGCTGATGTTCTTCAAAAGCATCTTCCTGTTTTACTTGCAACTCCAGATGCTGTTAGACAGCTGAGCCTTCATATCCAGCTCCTGATCCCATGGGGCCTTGCAGGAAAAAATAAGTCTCCATGTGCACCTTTCTAATTAGTAAGGGGCCAATTTGCTGAAAGGATGTTGATGACAGGCTTAGCCTGTATTCCTGTTGTTTTCCTCTTGTCTTCTACTACTAAACTAGACTTGACTTCAGAAATTGGTACAAATGAAACCATTATATGTAAAATGTAGCTATTTCTAGGTTAGCCCCACCTATTTTTAGGGAAAATAATCATTAGATTTTAAGAGTTCCGTTTTGTCTAAAAGAAGAAATAACCTGAAACACTTGGAGGCCTTTAGCATACGGTTTCACCAGCAATGAGTAGGCGGCTCCTACTTTCCAGTGTTTGCTTTTAAGCACTAAAGAGCGAACATAATATTCACAATCCAAGCTGATATGTTTTATAATATGTCTGCCCCCTGAGTTTTGCATATTATAGTCGTCTTCATAATTACCTCTTCAATTATTTACATGTTATTTACACGAACATGATACAATTTTAATATGCCAAACTAAGCAATCAGTGGAGATGAATGCATTGTTTAACATTGTTTTTCGAGTAGTCAATCTTAATTGACCACCATCTTTGAGCAAATATTATAGTTGATGATTACAAATCCATTATAGAGTATTACTGCAATACAAACCACAAACACTCCATGTATGTTTGTTCTTCTGATCAGAGGCAACACTGCTTCCAAAAGTAAACAGCTTAAGAAAAGACATTTTGGATAATGTTTGAAAGCCTTGATGTGTTAGCTCTGTACCAAACCCTAGCGAGCTGCCTTGCTGTCTTCAGTTGTTGGTAACCAAACAATTGAGGGTAGCCATTTACTCCCATAGTGTCAAAACTGAAATACTGTATAGTTTAGCTATATTATGTCTGTCATGTAATCTCAAAAGTTATTGGAAACACACAATTTTATCACGTTAAGCGTAGTACAAATGTGACTGAAATTTGAGTTGATTCCAGATTCACAAATTATTCGTTCTTTTGCTCTAATGAGTCGAACAGGTTTTTGAAATTGTTCGTGATTCAGTTTGATTCATTTGGACAGTTCACTCATATACTGAATCATTTGCATGGGTTTCTAACACTAACAATAGTCGCTGGATATTTTATAAGACAGAAAACTGGATTAGGTGAATATTTACCAGTCCATTGTAGAAAACAAAACTTGAAAATGTCTTCTATTTTTTGTTTGAAGCAGCTCTTTATTGTAGCTTGACTAGGCACGTAAAGACTAAAAGTGAATAGATTACCATCATCTACACTCTTAAAAAATAAAGGTGCTTCAAAAGGTTCTTCAAGCGATGCCATAGAAGAACCATTTTTGGTTCCACAAAGAAGCATTCAGTCAAAGGTTCTTTAAAGAACCATCTCTTTCTTACCTTTTTATAATCTGAAGAACCTTCTTTCACCACAAAGAACCTTTTGTGAAACAGAAAGGTTCTTCAGATGTTAAAGGTACTTTAAGGAACCATTTAGACAAAAAGGTTCTTCTATGGCATCGTGAAGCACCTTTATTTTTAAGAGTGTGACATAATTGTTTCTGAAAAACTACAATAATGCTGTCTAGGTGGGCAGCTCATAGGGTTTGAAACTGAACTATTGTGTTAGTATTTCAGTTTTACAAAGGCTTCATGGTCAATCAGTGTTTACATCCCTGTGTTTTTGCTTTAAATGTGTATGTATGATCTAAGAAGGCTGTTTCACGCTCTTACAGTCAAGTGCCATAACTTGCTTAGGGATTTTTAATATCATCTCCCAGCAATGCAGAGGTTGGAAATCATTGTTTATAGGCCCCATTAGAGCAGCGCTCTTCTGCTTTACCGGTTAGGCTGACCGGTTTTATTATTACCGTACATATGATCTGGAAAATGAAAAAAGGCTGCAGGCATATGGTCGCCAGTCCAGTCCCAAGCAGTCAGTGCGATTGACCCATCCAATAATTGAGGAATGCACATTAAAGTATGCATCGCATCCTCCCCATTGTTTATGTAAATGTGGGCAAGCTATGTGGGTCATGCCCCATCCTTCGTCCATCTTGCCACCTGACGCTGTCAGACCTCCATAACTGCCGTCTGACACTGCGATTATTGATTGGGTGCAAACACCACAGCAGTATTAAACATTTATGCCTGTGAATACCGACACGTTGACGTCTCAGTGGGTTTGCTGCGAGCACGGGATGTCCAGCGTCAAAGTAAATCTCAAAAGATTGGTCATAATTGTATGCAACACCTGTCGTCAGATGCTGAGATCTCAAGTAAAAACAGCTGCATGTGCGGTCTGGAAATCAAAAAGTCAACGAATGCCAGAGTGATGATAATCTGCGAAAGTAAAACAATTTTTTAAAAGGAGTATAAATTGTAAGTGAGATTTTATCCCCTTAAAAAAAGGTCAAGTGAAACATTTAACGAGCAATTAAGAAGAGGAAATGCCATCTGGCAATTGGCAACTATAAAATAAATTGGCATAAATAATTAAGGGGAATAACAGGAAGGAGAAGGGAATAAAGCTCTGGGTGGATTGCTGGGCTAATGTCAGCTGTCTCTCTCGCTCTCACCAGTGTTCAGAGTCATTCATTACTGAGAAAGCCTCTGCCACTAATGTGTGTGATAGATCCCACTGAGAGCACAGCTCCCAGGAGCCCCTCTCACGGAGCAAATGTAACTAGAAGCCAATCATCACTTACTCCTTACTCCTTTCTGCTTTTTCTCCTCTTTCTTTTTGTGTTCTCTGTTATCCGAGGCATTAGTACAGGACTGTATTATGATTCAGCGATTTGACCATGTGTTTGTGACTTATGGTAATCATCTGGTAACTAAGAGCGTCCAAGATAAAGGAAAAATCTTTTCAAATCTAGTTTAAATATTCTTAGAAATGTACTCTTTGTTTTCATGTTGGCAAGACATTAGATGCAAAACCTTTTTTATGCACTGGTCAGTTTTGAGATTTTAAGAATTGGTGTTTCATAATGTTATATTTCAGACCAGTGGAAAGAAAGCATCCAGAATACTCCTTTAAGTGTTTGTTTCATTGCACTTTATCTATTTGCATCAGGAGATTTTAATTTAATGCATATCTTAAAAGGCTGGTTTCTCAAAATTAGTTTTTTTCCCTCATGCACTGATCCAGAAATCACCACTTCAGCAGCACTTAAATACACCAGACTTCACATATTTATTATTGTCTATATTCTGAAGGTTTTTACAGAGGGGTTTGTTAATATATCATTTCTGGCTGTTGACAGTATTTTCTAATTTATGGAGTGATAAAACAAGATATAAACATCAATGTAAAAACCTTTAACTCTGATATGTCAACAAATTGAAATAAGAATCGTATGCTTGGCTTTATGTAGTGTTCAGATTTATGTTCTGGAAATGTATGCAAATCAGTGCATATTTACTTAGGTAATGCCTCATTTGCATATTTAAACAAAATTCAGTAGGCTTGTAATACAAAAAAAAAAAAAAATGTTTGCAATTCCTAATGTAATCAATGAACGGGGCAGATTTGGTGCTATGTATTAGTTTTACCATTTATCATTTTCATGAAAAGAAGTTACACTAAAAATGTCATATGGTGTAACCAAGAAAAAATAAATAAAATATTTTCCTTACACCTTAAATGCACTGTAATCATTATATATATATATACATATATCTTCAGAATTGTCTGTTAATTTTTTTTCTATTTGTCCAATAAGAATCAGAAGCAGGATTTTTATTCTGACAGTGCTGAGAACAGTTCTTTGTAATAATTGAAAAGCAAATACTATAATACTTTTCATATACTGTCAACATTCAGAAAATATCTTTGAATATCTTTGTGTATTTAATAATCATTTAATGCCACAAACTTTGCAATAGAAATATCTTATTTTATGTTGCGCAAATACAGTCATACAGGTTTGAAATAGCATGAGAGAATAAGATTTTCTTTTCAAGAATTTAATTCTTTTAATGAGACTTTTTTCTTATTATGACATCAAGAATTTTCATTCTCATTTTGGTGGATCTCGCTGACAGGGGACAGGTACACTGAAAAAAATTTGAAACAATTTCCACACAGAAACTGCTAGTACATTTCACAACTAATTAAAAGAAACATTGAATTAAACATGACATTTTGAAGTAAACCGAGTTTTTTTTTTGTAAAACAGTAATCATTTTTTTACAGTGTAGGGTTAACAGAGGCTAATGTAATTGGAAGTTAACAGCAGGCGGATTTGTCACCGAGTGCCGTCCATTGGCAGCCATTAAGCGATGCATCATGTCAGGGGTGATGACGCCAGTGTGTGACGCCAGTGTGTGTTTGATGAAAAACCGAGCTGCTTCCCAAAGTGAGCCATCAGCAGGAGAAATCCTCCACCTCATGCACTTCACGAAGTCTGAGATCTCTCAGGCCCCCCAGATGCAACAAATCAAAACAGTCACGATTTCTCCACTAGACCCTGTGACGACAATTAATTACAGCGTTCGCAGTAAAGACTAGCCCACTCGCTGCGACAGTCACCCGGCATCTGATTTAGCTTGCAGACCTGTAGAGGCGCTTGTACACAGTGTTATTAAAATATTTATAATTCATGAAATGTTAATGAAATGTGTTGCAATGGAAAATCTGAATATTTGTATATAGATTAAAAGTTTGCTTTCTAGCGATTCGCATCAAAACATTGATATGATTAATGGAAGTGCATTTATTTATTTTTCTGTATTGTTCAGTGTTCATTTAAATCTTGATTTTGGTGGCACTATTTTTTTCCATTTTGATTGATGGATCTAATTATTATGATGTTTAGACAATTAATTATACATCTGAGAACCCCCTCATTAAGCAACTATTGAAAATCACAGGCTTTCATATGGTACTACAGAACTATCTCTGTGATTTATGGGTAGCACTGCATTATGGGAGGAAAGCTCACAGCAGAAACATAATATATGACAAAGGAACAAAGGTACCACCGTATGTAGTGGGTTTCCATGTGTGTGTGTTTCCATTAGCACTGCCACAGGCTCTGGTGCAGTAATGAGGAGGCAGTGCATGGAGAGCTTTCGCTGGATTAAAGGCAGGTGGACGGTGGTGACCCCACTCGCGTCTGCTGCCATTCAGTAATGCGTTTCACTCAGTGACTGAGGGAATTCAATCAGATTCAGCTGAAAGCACAAAGACCCAGCTGCCCTTCCTGACCTGCACACACACCCTTGTGCTGTTACATATTCACTGACACCCATGGGATATTCCCTCTCACTACTCACTGGAGCTGTACTGAATAGTAGGTGAAAGAGTAGATAGGTGATTTTTAGTTAGAATGCAATGTTTTGCCACAATTTTATTTTTTTAAATCGAGGAAATGATGTCACGTTATTGCAAGGATAGTAGTTATTAAGGGCTGGTCATGCGTAAGGTGTTTGAGGACGTATGTAAACCCAAAATTGGAACTCGGACGATTGCTCTACCGTGAAAACATCAGTGATGGTATCCACACTAGGATACATCGTGGGGTTATGAGGGGTGTTATGCCCGATATAGGTCTCCGCTATAGCAGAAAGGCACGGAAAACAAATAACACGGTCTACGGAGCCACTAAAGGGACATGGTTAGCCGCTTGCTAATGGTAAACTGTTACGTTGAAGTACATGAAAGTTCACTTACCACATACACAGAGTAAGGCGATATGACTGATAGGACAATGGCGAATGATTTGCAGATACTGAGCACCACTGACAAATACCTAATCTTGTAAAATGTGTGGTAGGTAATGCCGCTCCGTAGTATAGAGTCCATGTGATCATGAATCTCAAAAGTGAAAGTGAAAGTAAAATGAGAGCATGCATTCGAAAGCTGTTTCAATGCCCTGCATATTAGTAGTGGCTCCCTGATGGCCACAATTTAAATACAGTATAATTACCCAACGATAAAATTGCGATGGAGAAAGGTATTGAATATTAATATGTTTTGTCTCCTCCATCGTAGGCTATGTATTCCCTTATAGGGTTCTGTAGTCCACTTAATTGTTTTCCGAACAGGAATTGGGATGGCGGCGGATTGACATGTGTATGGAGGGGGGGATGTGGACAGCTCCCGATGCCGGCATAGGAAATGGCGTATGGACGATGATGGACGATGATACTGTGGTATGCGACGATGGCATGTCTATCATGCCCACCTAGCTGTCACACCGTTATTTTGGTATCGAGTAAGCACGAGTCATTCGTATTTTGACGATTAATCGAGTACCGGACTACTACTGTTTTTTGTTGTATAAACATGACACAGTGAACAAAGCTTTAAAAGTGACTTAAATACAGATATAATAGTAAGGAGGCTATCATCAGTTAGTTCGAAGATATAAGTATGTCCAAATGCACAAGAAAATCATATGTTGTCTACTCAGAGCAGATCCTCCCTATATGCAAAATATGCAAGCTGCGTAGGGCCCACGAAACACCAGGGGGCCCCCTTGCTTTCAAAGATGTTTTAATTTTAGTTTTGTTTTTGAATTTGGCGGTTATGAAAACATGAATGAACATTTATTTTAATGCGGTGCCCAAAGTCAGCCTTCGACACTTATAGTAAAAAATACACTCTGAAAATCATGTAATGTGAATGTCGTACAGTCTTGCTCGAGACTAAAAAAATTTGTTGAAAGCATACCGAGACCCTGTTTCTCAAGCGCTTTCACGACCGCGATTCGAGACGGAGTGAAACACGGACAAATGCGTTTCATTCATTTTTAGACAAAGCCCATTCATGACCCCAACTGAGCACGGTTGCATTCCAGATGATGGTATATAATAAACCCGAACTACAACATATGCAGAAATAGAGTTGACATGCTCACACAGTAAATGATCACAATTTGTGTGGAGCAGAATTCCTTTAATTGAGTTGCTCTGACGCATGTACTTAACCTACATGCATGTAAATAATTAAAGCACATGCATTAAACCTGCATCGCATACATTTTATTTAATTGAATCATAGCGTTTGTGAATTTAAAATAGCATTATGCGTTGTTATGCTTTTTAATTGGGTTTAAATTTTTATGCATAACACTTTTCACTTTTAAGGTCATAAACGCCTTTAGGTTTCAAATTCAAACCAGATTGACCCAAACAAGTTGGAAATTGGTATATGCTGTTGTAATATCTCCTCATGAAAATGTAAAATCCATATCAAGGCTTTCGATCCAGATTCTTGCAAGGAGACCCTGGAGATTTGCCCTTTAAAGACTGTATTTCAGCTGCAGATTTTATATATTATACTTTAGTATTTGAATAAAATTCACATATAGTAAATAGATTTTTATATGCTGTTTATGCTTAGCAGCTACACTAACATAAAATACCGTGGTATTATCATGTTTTTACACTAAGTTTTTGCATAGCTTTGACTGTTCTCTGTAGATCCCAACTTTGTATGGCTCGATGGTGTGTTATGTAGAGGATTGCATTAGGCAATAGCAGAGGTAAACTTTAGCTTCTTACCTTCAGCAAGTGATGGAAAAGCAATATGATATACCACAAAGCCAAAAAATCTGAACCTTGTCGCAATGAAGAAATCTTAGCCAGGTACATAGTCCAGAACAAAGAAACAGTGATGTATGGTCCCATGTGCATTGTTATCCGATTAACGTGTGTATGAAACCATAGTTGTAATGCATTGTTCCTTAAATAGGACGCGCAGCCTGAAATTATGCCTATCAAATCCCAAGATTCGCAGCATTATCATTCTGTGTGGTCTGGTGAGCTCTACAGAATTAGTCCCCTGTCTGTTACCTCTGAAATGGAGAGTAGCCGATTACCTCGCCAAGTTAGTTACATTAGCTGTCACCTTTAGTCTGCATCAGCGGGCCACTGCTGGCGGTCGTGGTGGGGTGCGCGGGACAGAGGTCAGACTTAATATGTCTTCCCTAATGCCCACACTGCCACACCGCAGTCACGTCCCCTCCTTTGTTTTCTCCCCGTTGTATCTCTCCCCCTCGAGTATTACAGTTTCTCACCTCGGTACCTTTTCATTCCTTTTCTCAATTGCTGCTTTTCATTGTAGTACCCGGAGCAGATCCACAGGTATCACGAAAGACGAACGCGATTTCTAGCATCTTGCCAGCAAACAAGTCCCTGACCAAATCGTTCATGGCCCCTATATCTTAAACTTAGTATATTAGATGCGCATTTAGCTCTCCTGAAGGAGGGTGTGGGCTTAGCCATTGGGTAATGAATAAAACACTGTTCACAATGATACATTTCTGGAGGTGTTATATTCTTAGTGCTACCGGCCATGCTTTTCGCAGTATCCAACTGATAGGCGATGCATGCAGTGGGTGGACATTTGCATTAAAAAAGAAAAAGTCTATGGCAAACAGCTACTGTTGCTGTCGACATCAAATTGCCAACTCTCGGAAAGTTATTGACATCAGTTGCTTTTATGTTGCAACAGAGGCTGTCACTATCAATCGGTTTGGTGGAAAAAAACCAGTATAAACTATATAAAAGTCCTTTCAATTCATTCAGACAGTTTATTGGTCATGCAAGACCAAGACCATAGTGCTAATGGGGAACTACGTGACAAACTCCATATTTAAAAACACATTCAATCAGGCAACAAAATCTGACATCAACTGTCTCATAAATGGTGTTTCTTATGCTCAAATAGCATACATTTCAGGTTAGTCCAATCAAAGCACGTGCTTCAGTGACGTGATGACAGAATCCACCATTTTGCCTGACAAACAATTCAGAAGAGTAGATTAACTTCAGTGGACTTAAACGTGAAAAACTTTGTGTACTGACGTCTTTCCGTGGTTGAAATAAAATACGTCCTGATGTTCATTCATGTTAATTTTGTGCTTTATGTAAATATGAAAAACGATCGGTTTCATGTGCCGCTTGAATTGAGGCGCTACAGCGATCTGTCACGATACATTAAAGAGCCACAAAATGGTATTATTGTTTGAATTTCTTAAAAAATTTACAAAATTTGAAAGCTGAGACCATTTCATGGTCTTGTCTGTCAACGCATTGTCAGTTTCCTCTTTGCGCCGCGATATATTTTTCACTGTGTGAAAACATGGTGTGTAGTGTGAGAGCAGCATGGCTTGTCAGACATAGTTTTTGCAAAGGGTCAATTGGTGATTGGCTATTTTTATGCAAAAGGCGAGACTTATTGCACGTTGAACTTTCTCCTATTCAAATGAATTAACCATTCTGATATACATAGTCTTTGGTGATATTCACACTCCAGTCCAGTAGGTGGCATTTGTTCTTATGTTTCTTAAATAGCCATTTTCAGACTAATGTGAAAGTTATATTTCCGCCACCTACTGGTCTGGAGTGTAAAGCGCTAGAATGTACACACAATTTTACATTTTATCATTTTGGTTTGAAGCATCACAAGAGTAAGTCAATAATAACAGAATTTTGGTGATTTAATCTTTAACTCTTTCCCCTCCACTGTTTTTTGTTTTTTTTTAGTTGCCAGCCACTGCCAGCATTTTTGGATCGTTTTCACAAAATATGTCTGGATCGGATTCAGATTGATGATCAAAACATATGAAGTAGATTGCTTCCATGAACAGCTTGCACAGTTCTTTACCACTTCCTGATTTGACATTTCATTCAATAACGTCAAGCAGTTTTTATTTCTATGCTGTTTAGTGTTTGATGAACACATAATTTTACATATGCATCTGCTTACATATGCAATTGCTTGTTTTTGCTTCTTATTCGCCATGTTTTGATCCAGACGTTTAGTAGTATATGTGTAATAGCACACTCTACCGTATAACAGTAAAAACACAAAAAGCCAGAAAATTCTGTCAGTGGCAGGGAAGCACTGTCTCATACGTGATGGAAAAATCGAGAAAAGAGCTAAACCCTTCTGGTTAGTTCTGACTCAAGAAGGTTGCATTCAACTTAGCTTTCATTTGGGATACAAAAGGAGTTCAATTTTATTTCCCAAGAATGCGAACTAACACTAAAGTCTTTGTGACCGTGTCTAGGTGAAGCTCTAAAGGCATGATCATATTAGTAGGACCTGCCATGACACTATTCCATGATGGACATGGATGGCCACACAGTGCTTACGTTCACATGATTCACCGACTTCGCCACTCGCTGGCTAAGCAGATGGTGAGTAGGCTGTCATACACTCAATGGATCTGCTTCATATCTATGAAGAATTGATAGTTTTTCGGTGTGTAGCCATGTGGAACACTGTCACGCCACTGTGGGCATGATCAGAGCAAACACTGCTGGCTCTCCACTCGTACTCATATGGGAACAAATGAGCTTATGTTTACATGACCAACTTTCCATGTTTCCCATTGGTCTCATATGACTGTGTGCATATATCCATGTTAATGTTTCCCTCAGGCCTGCAGTGCAGTCCATTCCATCCTTGCTTTTCCTTCATGGTAAATAAATCCTTTGTTCTTCCATTGCTTTGTTCTTCTTGTCATAATTATTTATGATACAGCACTGTTTTTACCTGTAAGTCTGTCATACGGATTACTACCTGGACCTGTAGAAACTGCTGCACAGTGACAAATCACTCGAGCAGCTACTTGGCAAAAAGGAATTGTAGATGCCAAAGCATATTTTTTAAATAATACTCTTGGTTTCTTCGGTTT
This sequence comes from Sinocyclocheilus anophthalmus, assembly GCA_018155175.1. Lineage (NCBI taxonomy): Eukaryota > Metazoa > Chordata > Actinopteri > Cypriniformes > Cyprinidae > Sinocyclocheilus > Sinocyclocheilus anophthalmus. The sequence continues at coordinate 126,563 of JADLZN010004773.1, forward strand.
ATGTTTGATTTTTATTTTGCAGTAGACATTTGACTACTGGCATGATGTCTGGTCCACTTTGCAGATTAATTTAATTATGAATTGCCCACTTAAAGGCCTGTCTGACCACACACCTTTTTGTTCTCGTCAAGGTCTGAATTTATGTCCATCCAAAATACTGTAACTTGGAAATAAACAAAATCGAAAGTCCATTTGCTGCTCTCATAAACTACCCATTGGTGGGTTTTTTACTTGATCTGCAAATGGATATAGTAAAACATTTCGAAAATGCGTTTCAAAATGCAATTTGCATGATGCATTTAAAAGGTTTTATTAATTCATTATGTATTGTTACATTTGTATAACATAATGCAATAGAACCCATTATAATCAGTGATGCTGTCTATACTGGATGCAGTGCAGAGCGACACGACAAATCCCCGACAGCAAACTGCTTACTCGTTCTATTTATGATGTACTGACACAAAGTTCAAATGATTTGCAATGCTTTGTCACGTCCAGTGTAGATACGATGTGACAGCAAAAACATGGCGAGTGTGAAGAAAAGAAAAGTGGACACGGAAAATAGATGATTCAAATGTGAATGTGAGCGAGTTACTGATACCATCTTTGTTATGGAATACACGTGTTGGTTTGCAGTGAGTTCACAGTTTTAACGTAGTTTGCTTTAATTTATTTTCAAGATCTGAGGTATAATATCTATTGTTGCTTTCACTATGGCTATAAAGATCACGCAAAATAATATTCAAACTCACGTTAGACACTTTTAACATTGAATAAAGCACATAATCATTACCTGAGTTTATTACTGTCATATTTTGTATGTTGTTCCTGCCGTGACGTCGCAGAAAATAAAAACAATTTCTGAAATAGAATCCCATGTCGCTTGTTGTCATGCGTCACTGTCGCGGGTGGTTAGGACAAAAACTACATGGAAAAGATACTTTTTATTGTTAGGACACATGGTGTTACAGTTTGATCCCCAAACTGATCCACAAACTTTGTTTTTTATATTCAACAGGCAAAGTTCTTCTGTATCTAAATGCAAAAATGTTCATAATTGTTTGAATAAAACAGACTATTGGTGGAAATAATCTGAATATTTATCTTGTGACCATCTCGTGACTATTTTAACAAAAGCAACAATAATATAATAATTGTAATATATATAGATATATAGAATATATTTATATAATATATATATATATATATGGGTCAGTGCCTTGGCTTGGTATTGTTGGGCAGAATTTGTCCCTTGCAAAAACTACATGCGTACCCCTACTCTGCAGTGAATGGTTGCCGTCAGAATAAGAAATCGCAACAGCTGATAAAAACATCACATAATCCACAAATAATCCACACCACTCCAGTCCATCATTTAAATATCTTGAGAACCCAAAAGCTGAGTGTTCTTAATAAATCCATTATTAAGATGTTTGTCAACTTAAACTGTTTTTTCCAACTAAATATGCTGTTTGGACGCTCATTCTGACGGCACCCATTCACTGCAGAGGATCCCTTGTTGAGCAAGTGATGGAATGCTACATTCTCCAAATCTGCTCCGATTTTTGATTGAACTATTTAAATAATCAGTTTCAAATATAAATCTTTTTAATTTAATTCATAAATGTATTATGTAACGCTGTTAAAAAAATTTAAACATGGATTAAACAACCATGTTTATAAATTAAATGATTTATTAATTTATTAGTGCTCATTGCAACAATGTAGTACCACTTGAATATGACTTTTCCATGTAAAGTCATCCAAACAGATCTTACAGTATGCATCAAATGGTGAGTGGATAGGATACAGGTGGTCAGTCTGAGGTTTATGCTATGTTTTTTTTTTTTTGTTTTTTTTTTTTTTTTTTTTTTTGGTTTTGGTGTTTTTTTTTTTTTTTTTTTTTTTTTTTTTGGGGGTTTTTTTTTTTTCACAATTTATACTGTATGTTAGTTTGTTTCTTCTTGTCTTGTGTTCTATTGCTTAAATATCATGTGGCTATTGACTGATTTGTTTTTCATTTTTATGTCGTCTTTTAAAAGCTCTTCGATCATTCAGTTTGTTTGGTTTAATGCACGCACAAACTTGACTTTGGGTCTAAATTAAAGAGCGCACTTGATATGATAGTGTTAGAAGAGCGGGGACCGTAAATATGCAGAATTACACTACATTTATAATTCATTTGTTCCACAGCCTTTACCCTATTAAAGATTGAAAAGGATCCACTTGATTAAAACTGTATCCGCCATAATCAGTAGGAAGCAAACTGGCTTTTTATCCATCTAGGTCTGTGTTTGTTGTCTTACTCATACTATCCATGAAATATGAAACATAAAATATCCGTTGAGGATTTTTTTTTTTATTGTCTGAAGTGCATTGTTGCCCTTTTTCTAATCAATCATTAATTCAGCTTCAGTGATGTAAAAGACTTCACATGCAGTTGGTGTTCATACAAAGATGTATAAATAATTACAAAGGGTAACTTCTACCTAATTAGTGTTATGACTCAAATATTCAGGTTCAGAAATGAAGTGCATGTAAACAGCCAAACAAATCAGCATGCATCAGCATTTGGATCCTAGTGCTTTGTGTACAAAGTCTCAGATGTGCTTGAACATGAAGTGTTTGTGATGTTTCCTCACCTACATTAACATTGTTTTCTATTGCAATCAGCCTGTGACAATACTGAACATCACAGAGCTGCATTTTGTGGCTCAGATTCACTCCTTTTCAACAGCAGCAGCACTTTTTATTCTTATTTTAGACCAGCCGGCAGGTGCATTGAAGAAGCCGTGCCGTCACCCTTCCTGAGCTCCTTTACTGATCGAGGTGCTTCCCCGCTTTTATGACAGAGATCTTAATAATTCAGTGACTCCTTCTCTGCCTGTAGACTTCCCTCTGAGCTGGAATTTTAATTTGATCTCCCAAAAGTTTTTTCTTTCCATCATCCAAGGCACTCTCCTTTTAATTAGGTTCATTATTTTCTCATGAACGTTGTCTCTTTTTTATTTGTCCTCCCTGATGTGGATGGGAGCACGTATTAGAGCGAAGTGCAGAACTGGAGCAGAGCATCAGCTTTGTGTGTTTGTGTGCTAAACTGATTGGGCTAAAAACCTGCAATTATTAGTGAATTATAAGTAAGTGAGGGTGGGTGGGGTAAGATGTGCCACTCCATTTATCTAGTAAACTTAGTGTTTTTTATCATGAGACCATACTGGGCCCAAAGGGTTATTAAAGTTTGTATTAAAGAAATAAAATACGTAAATTAAAAATAAATAAATAATCTAGTTTGTCAATGCAACATTTCTCATTTTCATTTAGTTTAACTTGATGTACTAAAACAAAAACTGAAATAAAAATGAAGAAAAACTAAATAGACATGTTTTTAAAAAAGTTGTGTTTTTTTTATTTATAAAAACACAACAAAATTACTCAAACGTTTAACTAAAATTAAAATGAAAACTGCCAATGTATAAAACCATGAAAAAGATTTGGCTACAGATTAGCTGTGAATAATCATGAAGGTTTTTTTTTCTTAGCAGTGGGGTTAAATATGTCAGATAATTTGGTGTAAGATGTGCCAGTGGCAGATACATGAACAAATACTATTAAAAATTCAAATTGCTATTAGAAAATCTATTGGAAAATATTCTGACCATAAACCTTTTTCATGGTGGTTTATGAAAATGTGAATAATAATAAGAGTGTGATTGTGCATTAAAGGAATATTTCTGCAAAAAAATTCAAATTTGCTTTAAATTTACTCATCCTCATCCATCCAAAATGTAGATGAGTTTGTTACTTTATGGTACCAGATTTGTAAAAAAGAAATTTAGCATTGCATCACTTACTCACCAATGGATCTTCTGCAGTGAATGGTTGCCGTCAGAATGAGAGTCCAAACAAAAACATCACAATAATCCACAAGACATTAACTGATGGACTGGACAAATCTGTGTGTTAAAAAGCTGTGGCTAAAATATGAGTCCATCATTTATAATAAGGCTTTCTCCAGTAATTCTCTTCTGATTCAGAGCATTTTTTCAGGAAGCAGTATTATGATCGAGGAGTTGTAGTTTAGCTGGAAGCAACAGTTTGAAGTTTAAAACGTCCTAATGATGGATTTGTTTCTTACAAAAACGCACGGCTTTTCACAAGACATTAATTGATGGACTGACGGCACCCATTCACTGCAGAGGATCCGTTTGTGGGCAAGTGATGGAATGCTTCTTTCCTCCAAATCTGTTCCAATGAACAAAGAAACTCATCTTTTCATCACATTTTCATTTTTGGGTGTACTATCCCTTTAATAATAGTTTTATAGTCTGTCTACAGTTGTTGTTTTTTTAAACTAAGCTTATATAACAGGGACGGGCCGGTTCAAGTCTGGATAAGGAGTATTGTTCTCCTCTGAGAAGTGAAGTGCTGCCCTATTTGTGTTTATGTAACATCCAACCAAACATGACCTCACAAGTATCCTTGAAATAGCCCTCATCCGTCCGCACGTCCGGTTTCTCGACGCGTAGAACAAGAGGTGCTCTCTGTATCCCTCGCCTTTGTCAGGTATGATTAGAAAATAAATGAGTTGTTGGATTAATACAGACTAGAGGCTCATCTGCTGCGCGTCTGGATGCTGAAGTCTGGAACTCTTAATGGAATGCAAATTGATTTCTTCAGTTCTTTAGTCCTTCCGTGCTGCTGGAGAGGAACGCCACCATGCCTTTGATGGAAAGAATGTCGTCTTGTTTCTTTCATAGTGTGGCTTTTCATCAGAGGCCATGAAAGTCGATGCTAAATCCTCTTAGCGGCCAATCCTAGTTATGGCAGTGTGTTTATTGAGTTGTTACTGAAGGTGGGATGTCAGTAGTGACGTCTGTTCGCAGTAGTGACGTGCATCCACAAACTAATCTATTCTCAAATCGTTAAATTCTGCATTTTGCTTTTGGCTGCCATTGAACTAGATCTTTTTAAGTCATCAGTATGTGAAGCTTGTTAGGTAACTTTGTGTATTTTACAGAGATCAACTGCTAATAGGTAGTATTTTTTTTACATTTTAAACGTATATTTTTTATACAATTGTATTATAAGTAGTCCAATAATACAAATGATTATATACTTATTTATAATTATTAAATAATATAATGGTTCTTAATATTAAAATACTATATGGTTACATATCATTGCTTTGGAGACTGCTGGATACCATAAAAAAATGGATCCATTTAAAATGAATTAGTGAAGGTAAGTCCATAAATATGTAAGTTTGTTATGTAACTCTACATTATTTTAACACAGATACCTTTTCATGGTAGTAAATATAAAATACTTCTGAAAATGAATGTGTTGTGTCGCTATCCAAATACTAATTTATTTTAAAATTATACAATGATCAAATATATTTTTAAATTTCAAAATGTACACTGTATAATTATTAATAATCAGTTGTTGATATAATTATTCATAATTAGTACAAATAATTGTATTGAGACTTTTATTTTATTTACTTTTTATAACTGAATTTATTAAATTATATACATTCATTAATATTAAAAATAATTATATGTATGCAGTTTTCATGGCCTAATATTGAGGCAGCATGGAATACTTATATGATAAATGTCATATTATATGACAATCAAAAATGAATTACATGGTGAACAGTGAATGAATTGTATTTACAATTGTCTTATAATTTTTTCTCATCACTGAGCTCAGCAGAGTGCAGTGCACTTTCTGTTTTCCTCCTCGTTTTTCAGTTTGAGTTTTTTGTTGTGTGGAGAATGGTAATGGAGAAAACTTGCACATTTTGCTAAAACATCATCTCTTTTTTTTTTTCCATGGGTAGTCACTTTGCTTGAGTGCTGGCACTGTTAGCCTGGTTAAAATCATTAGCAGCCTATTGACTGGATTTTCTGTCTGCTCCTCTCCTCCCTTCTGAGAGCTGTATCCAGTAGGGAGTGTCATGTTTCAGAATCCCAGCCTTTCTGAAAATCAACTGATTATCATGGGATAGACGTGCTTCCAGAAATGGCTTCCGTGAAGGAAACTCTCCTCCTGCACGTGTAGATGCCCTTTAGTTGAGCTGAAACTGCTTCCACTCGACATGCAGCAAATATTTGTTTCTATGGATTTGATGAACCAAACCGTACACAAATACTTGTCTTCTATTTACAGATATTTAAAATGTATTTTCTGTGATCAAAGCTGGATTTTCATCATCATTACTCCAGTCTTCATTGTCACATGATTTTTCAGAAATCGTTCTAATATGCTGATTTTGCTGCTCAAACATTTCATATTATTATCAATGCTGGAAACAGTTCCTCTGCTTAATATGTTTGTGGAAATCATGATGTTTTTCTCCAGGATTATTTGATGAATTGATATGTATATATATTCAACATAAAATGCTTCAGTTCAAATTATCATACCACCTAGCCCTGCTCTTTATTAACAGAAGACAACATGATTGTGATATTTTAGTGACAAAAGCTACAAAAAATGGCTCAAAAACCATGATCTGTGTCTGTATATAGGATGTAGGCTATGGAACTGAAGGCTCCCCAAGAGACATAGAAAACCACTTTCAAGTTATAGACTTTGATATGACCTAAATCTTCCAGTATATGGTGTTACTAGCATGTTGGAGACTAATAAATCAGGATTTGAAGCTTTATTTCTTATACAAACTGTAGTTTCACTCTTCAGGTCCCAATTTACAACCGACTCTATACTGACTGACTATATACTTTAGTAAAGAAAATATTTGAACAGAGAGACAACTAAAAACAAATAGAAGATGCAAATATATGCAAATGTGCTACTTGGACTCGATCATTACTTTTGAAACGGTTGGTCTGAGACCACCGAGGCCCCTAAACCAAATCCATTAAAATGAATTAGCAGCAGATATAGCTGCATAATACAATTTAAAAAAAATCAAGGAAAAGTGTACTTTTTACCTCTTTCTTTAGATGTCTTACAAAAGCTGCCATGGTTTTAAAGCTTAGAACAGAAAGTCATGCTGTGTCTGTCCTGTGTCTCTTAAATTGCACTGTGTAGTCAGGCAGTGTCTTGGAATACTGCTCCCAATTACTGGATGGAGAGGCAAAGGCCAAGCTGAAACCTTGGCAAAAATGAGGCCCTGATATAACAGCTCCTCACAGTGACAGAACCTGTGAGCCTAGAAGACATGGAAAAACACTACTCACTGTCTCCATGGTCTTTAGCTTTCTGCTGGGCTCTGAAGACGTGAAGCGTGCTTTTTCACTTCACCATATATTTCAATGTGCCTTTGTTTTCACGTCCACTGTCAGCGCAATTAATATTCTGAAAATGCATGGCTTAACATCTCTGCAATGTTTGCTTTATCACTGATCTGCCTTTGTAACTTTGTCATGTTCTTTGTGGCTAATAAAGTTGTTGTGGACAGTCATATTAAAGGCAAGTTCACGCAGACTGAAAATTTTGATGTTTTTTCTCACCCTCAGGCCTTCCAAGATGTACTGCAGGTGACTTTTTTTTCTTCAGCAGAATAGTAATTAAGATTTCTAGCTGAGACCGTGGTCCTTGGTGATTCATAAAATGCAAGTCAATTTGAGAGCCAAAAAAGCATATCAGGCAAAACTCAATTAATGGCTCCTGAGGACGTACTGAGGTCTTATGAGTCGAACGATCGTCTGTGCAAGAACGAAATTTTTACAACATTATTACCTGTAATCCAAAACCTCAGACAAACAGGGAAATCTGATTCTTTTTCACGACATTTGGTTTCAGTGAACTGGTTCGCTAGTTTGGTAAAGTAATCATGCAATGCAGTGTTAATTTAGTTGACGAATAATTTGTCAACTACATTTTTTTCACTGACGAAAACGAGACGATGACGAGCTAAAACTCGTTTTGAATGACAGAAACTATTACGAAAATCTATTGACATTTTCGTAAACGAATAAAAACGAGACGAAAATGTTAGGGAGGGACGAATCTGCTGTGTGGTTCGGAGGTTAGATTCGTTAGATATGAACCGGCGGGACATAAGCTAACATACACTTGCGGCACGTCTCATAAAATGTACAAAAATGTCGATATCTGGGAGTAAGAGAAGAGCAGACATATGGATAAATCTGACGACGCAAGAGAGAACTCAATTCGGTCCGGTTTTCTGAGCGGACACAGCGAAGCAGCGCCTCTCACACAGCACACAAGTACTCTTTTGCGTCTCATGAACGGAGTAATACACACACAATGATGTCGAATTGTCTGTTTTGACGAGTATTCACGTAAACACACTCGGTTATGTCTTATGTGAACTAACAGTTGGAGAATATTGGACGTGTATCAGTGCATTGCAGCCGTGCATTCGGTTTTAAAGGGCCAGCAGCCTAATTTAGTTGCTATTGTCTGTGGCATTGATGTTAATCAAGCAAAAAAAGAAAGACAGAAAATCACTCACTGCTCTTGACTGAAACACTTTAGTAGCCCTAAAGACTAATCTAAATTTATTTATAGAAATAAATATGTCTGATTGAAAGAATATGGTAAACAAGTTGTTATAAATAATGCATAATTAGCCGATATAACCATTGGTATTTCATTGAAAAGAAGACCATGTTCTTTATGAGAAGAAGTAAACAATTTAATTTGAACATTAAGGCATGTTGTGTGTCACCGCTAGGGTTGCAAAAAGGTGGTAAATTTCCAGAAAATTTTGGAAATATTCCAGAAATTTTGAAAACTTTCCAGGATTTTTTTTGGAATATTCCAGGGATTTTTGGAAAGTTTCCGGAAATTTACCGGATATTTTCCACCCCTTTGCAACCTTAGTTCACTGCAGTTAAATCATGTCATCATGAATCAAACCTTATCAAACCAAGTGACTTGGAAACCCATTCGATTTTAGCCGACTAAATTTACTGTAGATTTAGTTGACTAAAACAAAAAAAAAATTCAGATGACTAAAATATGACTAAAACGAAATGGTATTTTAGTAAAAAATCCATGCATGATAATGCAATGACATAACATATACACAATTATATTATTAAAGCTCCCAATAATGATGTGAAATGTGGATGTTTTGCATGTCTAAAGCATATAAACTAAACTTAACTTCATCGGCTCACCTTTTTACATAAACAATGAGAAACCATAGAAACTTTCATTTGGCCCCTTCATTCAAATGCTTGTTTCACGCATGCTCATATCAGCGGCTCATCGGTCTTCGGTCCGAGTCGATTTCGTCCGATTTAGTGAACTGTTCATCCAGTTCACTAAAAAGAACCAGTTCAAAAGAATGATTCATTCACGAACTGGACATCACTCTGGACCGTTTGTCTGAGGCTCTGGATTGCAGGTAATAATGCTGTAAATAATGTTTGGTTTCTTGCACAGACCAATCATTTCACTTCATAAGACCTCAATATATCATCATGACCCGGGAATCATTTGTCTTGCCTGTATATGCTTTGTTTGACACTCAAGTGCCGTATACTTGACTTGTATTTTATGAATCACCCAAGACCACGGTTTCACACTATTTTCAACTAAAAACAGAAAACTTTTTATGTGTTTTGGCTGTTCATTTACACGACAACAGTGTTTTGGGGGCCGCAACTTTGAAAATGTGTTTCAAAGTGCACATTTTTGAAAACGATACCAGTATGGCCTTTACTAGTATTTGTTCCGACTACTGAAATTTCAGTATTGTGACAACAATAGTTTGAAACATTTTCTAGTTCAGCTTTACTGAACTAAAAGCTTATGGTATGTGACCTTCATATCGAATTGTAAGGGTTTCTGGAAGATTTTCAATTACAACTGTGAAAGGCAAGTAAACGCTAAATCTGTTCAGTTCTATATAGTATTGTCAGTTATGTACAGTATATTTGCACATTAAATCTGTGGGCTGAAAATGAGCATGCCAGTGTTTAGTTTATCACATTACCAAGGCTGTTTAATAAGGCTTAATGGGATTTTGAGATTTATTAACATCCCTAATTGAAGGTAGGAAAAAGAAGTTGACAGTCTTTTTGTGTAAAATAGCCATATAAAAGTTATATCGATGCTAATAATAAACCAAAAATAGTATCTGAGTAACTTGGTTCAGTTTACAAATAACTATTAACCATGGAAAGGAATCATATTTTTTGGTGCCACAAGCTGAAACTCTGGCAAATTAATCAAGAAAACATATTGCACTGCATATGAGGGTTCAGTCTTCTCTTGCATGGAGAAGTTGTTTAGAGTTTGGTTTGATAAAACTGATTCTCAGTCAATGTCAAGTGGAATCAGGTTCTGACAGTTTGATCACAAACAGCTAACAAACGTCTGCACTCCCGCTATCTCTAAGGTTCAGTTCTTCTTCTGTCACTCAGAATAGATTTCATATCTGTGCTCTGTTGTCATTGTGTGTGTGTTTTTTTTTTCTCTTATGTGCCTCATCGCAGTTTGTCACACACACCTTTCCATTCGCGGCAAAACCTGTATGAATAACTGCTCCTGCCTACTCCCACACCAAATTTTGCCAAGCAATAAAACAGAGTCAGCTCCAATAAAATGGAATTGTTGTGTGTGTTTGGATCACTGTTCGCCTTCTGTGGCCACTGAATTATTGAACCACCTGTGTGTTCACTGAAAATGTCAGCTGTTCTTTTTACCAAGGCAGACAGAGCCGAAGAGACAGAGGAAGCTATGCATAAACCATAAACCTAGATGGAAATAACATAATAGCTCCAAACATCATCTTAATTGACTCATTACATACATAGTTTTGAAGTTGAACATTATAAAAACAGGTTGTGGTTCTGTGAAATGTTCAACCTGGTTGCCTCTCTTTTGGGTCTTGTTAGCTTTTGCTTGCTACACATTGTCATCTCCTTCGGTGTAACTAGCTAAAAATAGCAACGGTACTAACTTCAGTTTTCATAATAATGTAGCTCGTCCAGTAACAAGCTACATTTTTCGACAAGTAGCCACGCAGCGTGACACATTCTGACATATCGGATTGTTTTGCGCCTGCAGCTTTAGCTGAGAGAATATAAAGACATTTTCCTAAAATATCCCATCTATCTCGTATGAAACATTGAGACGGATTATTCGTTTTACATAATTGTATCATTCGGATGGCTCATGCAAATGAAATGGTTCAGAAAATGACTCAATTCATTGGAGTCCCCAAAGAATCCTCACGCTGCAGTTTCATCTTCTTTGTGTGTGTATATATACAGTATATATATAATAATAATTATTACTATTATACTTATATATATAAGACACAGTATAAATAATGTTTTCTTTTTTTTTCTAGTTGTAGTTGTATTTAGTGTTTTGTTTGCTTTCATTGCCAAATCTCTGCTCGCACCGTATTGATGGTGGGCTGAGGGCAAGCAGAGGCACTGCCAGACGACAGCGGTGGAGGAGGCAGGAGAGGGTGGATGGGCGGGCATTTGTGAGCCTCCCTTCTCCTTCATGCTACCCCGGGATCAGAGCCCACTCCTTGCTGGACTGGGAAACGGGAGCCCCCTCAGGGCTGGATGGGACCAGCGGGGATGAAGGAGAGAGGGGAGGGGGCAAGTCGACCTCCAGATCTGTTTCCCAGTCCATCAGGTCCCCTTCTAAGTCCAGCTGTCCCAGATGTATTATTAGCTCACCCTCAGCCGCGGTGCACGTCCATGGCTTGCTCCCTCGCGGTGGGCACTGTCGCCGGGGGGGGGGGGGGGGGGCTCTCACACCTGAGTCGACGGGGGCTTCCATCAGGGGTTATCCTCCGCTCCTCGCTTGCATTGCGCGGCTCGTTGATCGCGGCGGTAATGGCTCGGCTGATGCTCCGCACAGCGAGAGTTGTGTTGCTGGGCTCTGGCTCAGAGTGGATCCACGAAGGCGGCGAAGTCCTCTCGAGGACCATCTTCGGACGATGGCGCTCTGCTCACGGTGTTCAAGCTTGCATCATAGAATGAGCAGAGCGCGTCTGCTGAGTAGCTGATGGTGCTAGCTAAACAGTCCCCCCCCCCACGTAACAGTCCTGTATGGTCCTCGTGAAGATCTTCCCCCCTGCTCCAGCAGGAGGAGGAGGAATTCCGGGCGGGTGAAGGGATCCATAAGGGGAAACACAATGGAAACAAAAACACTGAGAGAAAACGGGAAACAAAAACGGAGGGTAGACACACGGATGTAACTGTATTCAGTCGGGTCTTCTGTCACAATTAGCTGGAGCACAGGAACGAGGAGACGTGGCAATTTCACCGAACAAGAGTCTTTTAATGATCCAAAAGGGAGACACAGAGTGCAAGGATGACGTTCACAACAAGTAGACCAGACAAACACAAACTGAACAGACTAGGACACAGGGCAATCAGGGGAACACAGGAGCATGGAATGATAAAGTAATCAAACTAAACAAGAACAGAAAAAAGACCATAAAAGGAAACACAGGAAGAACTACGGAGGCAAAACGGGTCCAAAAGTCTGACAATAAATATTTAAATATCATATTTTGAAAATGGCATTTAATTTATATTTGTGTGTGTGTATACTTGCGTATGCTACATTGTGGGGACCAAATGTCCCCACAAGGATAGTAAAACCTGAAATATTTGACATTGTGGGGACCAGCCTAGGGAAAAAAATGATTAAAAAAAAAAAATAGTAATGATGTTTTTCTGAAGTGTAAACAATGCAAAGAGGTTTTCTTAAGGGGTTGGTTTAGGATTAGGGTTTGGTGTAGGGCAGGGCACCAAACTTGAATCCTGGGAGGGCCGGTGTCTTGAAGAGTTTAGCTCCAACCCCAATTGAACACACCTGAACTAGCTAATCAAGGTCGTAATAGGCATACTTTAAACTTTCATGCAGTTGTGTTTAGGCAAGTTGGAGCTAAACTCTGCAGACACCGGCCCTCCAGGATCAGTTTGGTGACCCCTGGGTTAGGGGATAGAAAATATGATTTGGTCTGTATAATAACAATTCACAGAGACAAACGTGTGTGTGTGTTTATGTATGTAGTCTTGTATGTATGCCATGCATGCATGCCTTACATACTGTCATTAAAATTTTCAAATTAAAACTAATTTCAAAATATTTTAAATTATACTGAAAATAAAATGACAAATACAATTATTTTTACAAAATGTTTTATTTTATTCCAGTTGACATTTATTTCATGTAACAAAATGTTTTTTTTTTTTGTAGTTAGTAGCATGTAGCTTTTTTAATAAATAAAAATAGCTTGAGTGTAGTTTAACGCTTTGCTTGTATCATGATATAAAGTAGATTAAAAGTAGCTTCCCAATTTAGCACTGCTTTCCTTCTATAATGATAAAAAAAAGAAAGAAAGAAACTTGAGTCCTGGATGAAAATCACTTTATCCAATTATCTGCTTTGGCTGTTTGGGATGCGTGAAAACGTACATGTCTCAGTGGCAGCCGGTGATAGCCTAAAATTGTCAGGCTCTGCGTTTGTGCAGCTCTCGCAGTCGATGTCTGGCTGCTAGACGGCGTGTGCGCCAGCCGACTGCTCCACAAGTTCGCAGAAACGCTTTCCACAGCATGTGTGGGTAGAAAGCCGTCACGTTTCACAGATTTATTCTTAGCTGTCTTTTTTTTTACAGCTGTCTATTTATGTCAGTGTTTTTTCGGTCGATCTGGGGTTTATGTTAATTGCTTTCCATTTACCTCAGCCTTTGTTCACACTAACCGTGGTTTGATGAATTATCTCTCCTCACACAGCAGCAGCAGCAGCAGGTATGATCATTCCTTATGTGTCAATCAGTTACGGATGAGCTTCCCCTGGGATCACACTCATCTTCTGGATATTTTTAACTTCTTCACTGTGAGGATGCTGTTTTATTGAGAGAGACCGTATTGACATTGAGATGCGGGATGCACCACAGCATTTACACTTTAACCTTTTACTTTTTTATATAAAGAAATGTTTCAAGAGAAAGATACACGTTTATCCCTATAGAAACAGATTATTGCGATGACATGCAGAAGCTTTTCTAGGCGTGTATGAAAGGCGTTTTAGTGGATCCCACATCTCTAAAAATATTAATGATTTTTACATATTTTTGTACTTTTGGATATATGATGAAACAATGTATGCATGTATGCACAGGTTCACAAATGTAAAAGTCTTTTAATATTTATTAAGTCACATCTATTAATAATGTAGTGGTCGTTATGTGGTAAGTTTATTTTCTTTTTGAAAGAATAAAAAAATTTTAAATAACATTTTTTTTATAACAGCAGAGAATATCAATCATCAAAAGTGACAGTAAGCCATCTAACATTGATAATAGAAATGTTTCTTGAGCAGCAAATCAGAATATTAGAATGTTTTTCTGAAGGATCATGTGACACTGTAGATTGGAGTAATGATGCTGAAAATTAAAAAAAGAATGTTAAAAAATAAAAATCAAATTAAATATAATTTTTTTTTTAAACATTGAGAATTATTTTTTACATTATTTGTTCTGCTGATTTTTGATCAAATAACTGCAGCCTAACAAATTTAGCAAACAGTATAGTGTATACATTTGTATATTTTACTGTTATGTATATATTTTTGAATTGCATCCCTACTAAATCTAAACACTCCTCAACAATATATATGAAGGATCATGTGACCATGTGACACTGAAGAGATCATGTAGCACATATAGTTTTATTGCACTTAATTCTTCTTCTAGTTTTACCAATAGCGAGTAATAAACTCTCGTCTCGCACATTGAAAATATATATTTTTTTTTGTACGAATAATAATTACTAATTTGCTCATGTTTCCATTATAATGGCAGATCTAGAATGATTACATATGCATAGATACAATGTCAAATGTTCTATAAGCTGATATTTTGTTTCATTTCCACAGTTCTGTCAATCTTAGATCGTGAGGATTTCAACTGTAGGAAGCATAGGATTGCTAAAAAAAAAGTTCAGTTCAAAACGCTAAGCATTTTGGAGCTGTTTGACTCTTAGGGTGCTTCTCTGATGCATTATTATGTCAGTTTACATCCCAGTGGGCACCGGGCCTGCTGACTGCAAATCCAATATCGGCAAAGTGAATCCGATGTAGCCTTGCAACTCCCCCGTTGGTTTGCACTGGAATCCCAGCAGCTGCTTTACTGCAGTTGCCTGTCAGCCATTTTGTTTCACTTCGTTGCTCAATAAAGAGTCCAAACCCTTGGCTTTTTTCCTCAGTCTTCTGCAGTCTTGCTTACATACAGCATGCACAATAAAGAAGGAATCACGCTTGACTTTGGTCTCGTCTCTGGAGAGCACCGTGTAAGTCAAAACTTTGTAGTTTCTTGTTCTTTGTTAATCCAGCGTCTCCCCTGAGACGAGGCACAATGCATGTGTGTGAGAGAACGAGAGAGTTTGTTGACTGGCAGCTCCCTGAACCACTTTGATCTGTGTATTAGCTTGACCTCACATACACTGTTGTATAACTTATTTGTGCAGAAATACCTGCAGTACAACAGCTAAACGAATATGACTGACATAGTTTAGCCAAAAACGTACATTCTGCCATCATTTACTCACCATCAAGTCTTTCCAAACATGTATGACTGACTTTCTGTAGAATGCAGGAGAAGATATTCTGAAGAATCTTCACATAGCACTTTTCCATCCCCAAAAAAAAAACCACACACCATAAAAGTAATCAATGGAACATGTGCACAGTATGCAAAGTCTTCTGAAGCCATATTAAGCCAACTTATCAACATAAGAGAATTGTAACAAAGATCCAGTTTTAGTGTTGAGCAGCAACAACAACTTCAGTGTTGTTCATCACACAAAACTGTGTGGTGAGCTATGATTGTATGACTTCAGAAGGCATTGAATATAGGGCTACTTTTAAGGAACGTTTTTGATTATCAGTTTCGTGGTTAATAGGATTGTTGTCAAATAATCTTTTTCTCTTTTCATAATCTCCTAGGACAAAGAGAGTGAGCCACTGTTACCGTGTCGCGTACCGTCACATGGAGAGGACTCTGACCCAGGAAGAAGTGCGTATCATCCACGGAGCCATTGAGCAGGCAGCAGAAAAAGAGCTTGGAGCGCAGGGAAGATACTGAGCTTTCCCAACAACCATCACGACGGTCTTCCACCTTCCATGATGGGGTTCACAGATGTCTCTGTGGTGATAAATTATAATGTGGAAACTCTCAGCGACAACTGCACTTAGTTAGAGACTCAATCTGCAGTTTCTTAAAATAACACTTCACCTAAAAATTAAAACAATGTCACTATTTACTCACCATCATGTCCCTATAAGGAGAATTTTGAAGAATCTGTATGTAGCTTTTTTCCAAACAAAACATCCTGAAAGGGACTGTTCAGCCAAAAATGAAAATTCAGTAATCATTTACTCACATTCTTGTCATTCCAAATCATAAATCTGAAGATATTTTTGGAAGAAAGTTGGTAACCAATCAGTTTTGGTGATCATTGATTTCCATTGCATTGATTATTGACTTCCACTGTGTTCCATAGTGGTTTAAAACAAAGGGGAATGATGACAGAATTTTCTTTTTTTGACAAACCATCCCTTTAAAACAAAATTTTTGCACTCTGGATGACTATATTTTTTTATGCTTTTACCGTGTTTTATGATACATTTTTGGAGCTTGACAGACGTGGACACTATAAACTGAAACTGCAATAAAACAACACATGTTTGAAATGAGAGTGGGTGAATAATGACAGAATTACAGTTTAGGAGGAATCGTGCCTTCAACATTTGCAAGATTTGTCCTTGAAATAACCTTTGGGTCATAATAACCTCTCTAGGCCTGACTGATTCTTCCAACTTCCCAGGCTGGCACGAACTTCATCATGGTACAAACAGCCGGATTTAACACAAATATCAAACAGGCCTTTTATGCACCTAGATCCGTGCCAGCCTGATGATAATCAGGAAACTAGAGCTCTTATTTCTACATTTCTGTTTTCTTAAGGAAGATATGAGGTAGCATGTAATGAGCTGCTGCCCGGAAATTACCAAGATAATGAAACGCTTCCTCAGAGTCACTCCACAATAAAATGGCATATATATATATATATATATACACAAATATCACATT
>JADLZN010004774.1:0-24800 GCA_018155175.1 Sinocyclocheilus anophthalmus
CTTTATTTTATTACTGACTTTTTACTTTGGTTTTTTTTAATGAAATAAACTTTGCGTTGAAGAAAGTTGATTTTTGTGTATATGTGTCAATTAAGTTCTTATAAAGAAGATCGAGTGGCCAAAATCGGTATCGGGCAGATCAACACTAACAAAAAAATCGGAAATCGGAATCAGCCAAGAAATTTGCAATCGGTGCATCTCTAGAAAAGATTAATTACAGCTTCATTGCTTGCTTTAATAGACTTCTGTGCCTAAAAAAGAAGCAACATTAAACTGTTACTGAGAACAAACAACTTTAGTTTAGGGATAGATACTGAATTGGCTTTCAATGAATGTGCAGGTCTCTGTTCTGGATCACAGGAGTTTATTGTCAGATGGAGTGCTACTAAAAAGCGCTAGTGATGTGGAAAGGCCTAGTCGAGTTTGTGAGGAAGCTGAACTAATCCAGGAGGCAAAAGGTCTTTTTAAATCTCATGTATATGTAAATGTTGTGTGGCGTCAGTGAATGGCCCGGTCCACAGAGCTTAACTCCAGATCGGCTGAGACAACAGAAAAGCGCTCATTATTCCATCTGTGTAACCCAATCAGAAGGCTTAAGCTGGCAAAAAATCCTCCCCTGCAGCCCCCAGTCAAGGTGAATTGGGGTTAAGAAGGACAGAGAAAGAGCATTAGCTTCTTTGCATGGCTGCTGAAATTAAAATGTAACCAAATCAAATGGAGAGTTTCAGCTACAGGGGTCAATTACTGTATTGGGACCAATACACAAGGCTTGTTTAGAAAAGTTAAAAGCAAAAATTAAGAGTTCTTCAAAGAAAAGTAGGCGAAAACAAGTTCGCCATTTAGCTTACACGGGAAGTCCTGTCCATAACTAGAGCAAAAGTTTAAAAATCAACCAAAGACATACAAACTACTGCTGTGGATCTAAGTGAACTGCTCAGAAAGTTAGCGATGGACATCTTTGGCCAATGTGTTGCATCTCATTACTATGTTCAGTGCTTTGCACCGTGCTTGAACATAGCATTTTTAAGATGTTATGTCCAGTTAAAAAAGTTATGAAACTTTTACAGTCCACTCAGTACTGCAGCACTCTGTTCCATTCAGCTGTAACTTGGACTGAAAGTCACCATATGCATTTTCAACACAAATATTGACAACATACCCAATCCCAAAACTAAAGAACAGGATAACAGCCCTATAAATCAAATATATATTTTTTTAAATGAATGGCACAGAGGGCTTACATAAATCTGACCTGCACTTCATGAATCTCTGCTCTTGTTGTCAGGCACAGAGCTCTTCAGCTTGGTCTTAGTGACATTGCAGTCCAGCCTGCAACTCTATTAAACATTTACACGCTTGTGAAACAAATAAAACAAATAAAAACTAACCACCGGCACTGACGTTACAGCCAAGCTGAGGAGTCATATTTAATACGGAGCTGACGTGCTGCCAAAAAATATTAGGGTAAAAGAGAGAGAGAACAGCAACTGTAATACTCTTTCGATTGAAACCTGATGATCTGTGGTTAAATCCATTTACATGGGGTGTTTTCATGTAGCGCTTAATTCGATTTGCTTTATTATGCACCGTTTTGGTGTTAAAGGAAAAATATAATGAGTCAGTCTGTGACTTGGTAACCTTATCTGACTGTCTATGATCTTGAAAATGCTTACATCACACATTAACACGACAGTGCCACTGGGAAAAACAGGGCTTTGTGACAGAAGCATGAGGGTGGATGATTGCACAAATAACCGAATGCTCTTCAGCGTAGGTGCTTCTCTCAGACACTGGATGCTTCCTGTGAAAGCGGCGTTAATGCAATGTGGCATTGTGATGAGTCACTGGGTGTTTTTCCCACTAGTGACGAGACCCAGCTGTGGGCATGAGCGTCTGCATTCATAAAGTGAGAAACTTTTTTTTTTCCAAGACAATGATGCACAATATGACTTCATGAACAGTTTCAGATGTTAGCAGCCTCCATTGTCTCTCACCTGATGTTAGTTTTTGAGTGTCCATACAGTCCCCACTGACTTTCGTTGTATGGACAAAACATTTGAACATTCCTCAAAATTATTCTTTTGTCCTTCCCAAAAGACGTGAAGTAGAGCTGGTTGACAACATTGATGTCCTCTTTTAATCCAATCAATATCGACCAATACAGATTCTTAATTTCACAATAATCAATGAGAGTTACTATTTGAGATTGATATGTAACAAACGTACCTACTAATTTTTTGTAGCGCACATCCACCATTCAGTAAATCCAATAAGCTTTGTGCTTTGTTCCTTTTGGTATGAACAGCTGTCAGCTTTCAATTAATAACGGTCAATTTTAATACAAATTCAACAATAATACCCTTTTTAATGTGCGTGCGATTGCCTAGTAGCGACCTCAGTTCAGTCAGCAGTTAACCAATCATTTCTACCTGTTTACACTACTAGTTACAGCATGAAATAAACCTGAATGAACATTAGAAAGTATATGAAGATATAGTTCAACTTCTGAAATTTATCTCTTGTAAGCACTCAATCAGTGTTTTTATTTGCATCAAAGCCATCTTATGTCCAGACTTTATGATCCTGAAAATAAAGAGGCACATCTTTGAATAATTCTCTCACTAAATTACATAGTCAGTATTTTTTACTTAACCTGTTCGTTATGTCTTTAGTAATTAGGCTAATGGTGTTTGAATAAATCTGTCATAAAGTTTTTATGAGTCACCTTTTAAATGTTTATATCTCAAAAAAATTGGAGTAAAGCCATTATAATAATTAAATGTCGTATTATCATTAAGTTACTCTGAAAAAATGAATTTACTATTTGTATACGATCAGATGTTATTTTAACCTTTAATATTATAGTCCCATACCAACTGAACGGGTTCACTGTTTCGTTTACAGCATTGGGATTGAGAGAGATTTTTTTCAAAAGAAAAATTACATGTCTGTACCTGAATACAGTATATCCAAATTAATCTATTAACCGAACTAAATCGAATCGCACGCTCAACTGTGAATCAAACTGTGATCTTGTCATATTCCCAGCCTTAAACTGAAGTCATACAGGTTTGAAATGACATAAGGGTGAGTATATCATAACAGAATTTTTGTGGGAGGTACCACTTTAAAACATTCTTCCAGCATTGACAGTCCGTGATAGTTTTCACCTGTGTTGGAACAGACTAATGGACATTTTTTCATGTTACCCAGAGGAAATCTTCATATATATAATGCAGGACACGCTTTTGGAAAGCACACATGCTTTTGTTAAATGCTGCCCGCAATTGGGTTACGTACACATTACTGAATAAGGCAAGTCAAGAGCTATTCAGGAAATAATGGAGGGCAAGACAAATTGTTCGGTTGCCATTTAGGATAATGAAGGGATGTTTCTGCATGCAAATGAAACACTGGCAAGCGCTCATCCACACCGCCACTGTCCTGCTCTCATTCATCAACCCCCTGCAGCAAAACGATCAAGCTTCCAAAGAAACAAGCTTCACTTATGGGGTTGTTCAACCTCATCGTACATCGAACACAACTGACAGGCGCACAAGATACAATGCAGATCTCCTCTAGGGTTGTGATGGTGATGACATTTTTTCCCACAGGTTAATCGACATGTGACAACCCCGGTAATACAGGTATCACCGTTGGGGTGGGGTGTTAGTTCGTTTGAGTTTCCCTCTTTTCTTCACTTTCAAATGGCTTGTAAAAGTGCCATGTGCATTTTACTTTCACTTTCAAATTAGCGGCAATTGAATTAACAGTCAGTAATCAGCTATGTTTAATTAATAGTTAACTTAATATTTATTTTATAAAGAATGCATTCATTGGAATCCATTACAGTAGACTTTATGCATGTTCCACACATTCTATTTCAAATAAATCCTGTTTTTTGCACTTTTTATTCATCAAAGAAACCTGATTTTAAAAAATCAGTTTCCACAAAAATTACACATTTGATTAAAATAATAAATGTTCAAATCAGCATATCAGAATGATTCTGAGGATCCTGTGACACTGAAGCCTGGAGTAATGATGCAGAAAATTAAGCTTTACCATCACAGACTAAAGGCTTTTTGAAATCGAGCAAATAAAACAGGGTCTTTTTTAAACTTTAAATATTTCACAATGTTTCACACTGTATTTTTGATTAGATAAATGCAGCCTTGGTGAGCATACCAGTTTTATTTGTGTTGCTTAATATACATAAATCTTTGAACGGTAGTGTTTGTATGCGTGCATATTCTATAAATTCTACAGTAAATATATCTAAATAAAATATGCATAGTACATATATATTTATGCATAGTCCAGCACTACCCTGACTGTCTAGAACATGTTGGACACTGGGGGTTTCTCCACTCCACTATGTTTCTTTTTACACAGCTCCTTGTTTCCTGTCGCTTTTTGCCCATTGCACATGCAAAGAAACACATCAGCAAATAAATAGAGATGACAAATATAAGCCATGAGTTCTAATGGGCTTTTGTTTATGAATGCCTCGCAGGGGAGGAAAAGAGACTGAGCAGTGAAGAATGGACTTGAACCACACAATATTGACTAATGTTCTGAGAGGAAATAATGCAGCTAAATGTAAGCTGAGTGGAATGGACCCTTTTCACAAGACTGATGACGAGTTTAACATATTTGTATTTTTTTTTTTAAATGTACATTTATAACACTATTCTTTGTATTATATCACTTTGCTCAAATTACAAAAAAATAGTAACGCTAATGTGAGGGTGTTTGCAACGTCTATGGGAAGGACGGTAAATTTAACATTGTTCTCTCTTCTTACTGCCGTTATCAGTCTCTCAATTTTTTTTCTTTTATTGAAAGTCATGAAAACACTATTGTGGAGTTTTTCTTTTGCTATTTGAGCAAATGGGAATGCAAAAAATATATTTGTGGTACTCTCCCATTCACTGCCATTCAAGTTAACCCAACTATGACGACTTCCGCTGTTGAGAAACTCGGAAATGTGAAAAAGGTCCATAGCAGCTCTCTCTATCTCTATCTCGCCTGCCTGTTTCCTCCCCTCCCCCGTGCGGCTGATGACAATCGTATACCCAACTTTCCAAATCGCGCTGGATTACTATAGCAGAACACAGTCTGTGTGGCACCCTGCCACTGCCTCCTGGCCATGAAAGGGTGCCTGGGCTTTACATAAAGTCAACACAAAGGCGTAATTAGTGGAATTAATGGAGAGAAGTAAAGACATGTAGATTGATGTCAGCTTGTTCTTCAGTGGTAAAGCTGATCTATTGAAATGAGAGACTAATTAGTGAAACATACTAAGTAGGGTTGGGTATCGTTTGGGTTTTTTACGATACCAGTGCCAAATCGATACTTTAAAACGGTACCTCGTGCCTGAACCGCTACTTATAAAAAAAACCCAAAAGAACAAAATGATGGATTGGCCATTAGCGCTATAAACACATGATGTCTGTTTCGTTCATACTGGATGCCAGAGGGCGCCCTCGCGCATAAACTCCACATATGCATCACTGAAATAATAGAACTGATGAAATCCCTATACTCTTTGCCTAATTGGACAAAGTATGCTATTGCCTGTAACTGAGTAAACAGAAGCTATAAACGTTTTGAATGATAAAGAACAGACTAAACCGTGACTGCGACAATGTATAGTTTCTGTTTATGCAAGCCGTCTTGGGTAATTCATCATAATTAGTATATTTATAGTCCATTGCTAATCACCATGTCTTTTTTCACTCATATGCTTTTTTACCGATAGAAAATTTTTTTCAAGCTCATTTTGTGACAAGAAGCCACATCAGATCACTAAATGAAGCAGTTGTGTAGTAAAAACGTTATAGTGTTCTCTTTTGTTGGACAGCAGATTTAGAAACGCTTCTCTAGAGAAAACCAAAATGGCAAGTCACTTACAAGGGAAGTTTAAGCTTAGTAGGGTGAACATATTTTAGTTTTTCAGAGGACAGTAGGGAGCGGTTTTGTGAGGAGTGGCTTCGCCTACCGTAATACTAGCAGTTTTTTTTTGGTTTTTTGCTTATTTTGTTTTATAATAAATTTAAAAAAACAGTAGCAAGAACAGAACAACTAATAATAATGCCAGGTAGAGAGTCATTATTTATAATCAATAACAGCAATATAAAAGAATAAGAATACTATGTTGAGGCCTCGTCTTTCTTATAAAATACAAACAGTAATTAATACATAGAAATAGAATAGAGAGTGCAAATATTACAGGGTTAAGTTTTTTAATAAAAAAAAAACAAGCAGATAAAATTAGGATGATAATATAGCAGTGTTGTCAACCTTTTTCCCACCGGGCCGCACTATGGGCCAAGTGCCAGTCTTGGCGGGCCGCACGCATATCGTTGGCTATTACGGCAGCAATACAAACCACCTGATTTATAATATTATTCCTAATATTATGATATATAATTGTATACATTCAGTGAAATAATAAATATTCTACTCCCCATAAAACACCATTTGGTGAACTTCGGCTTCCGAAAGGAGTAAAAACATAATCATAGCGGAGTTTCACTTTTATGCGTGGTGGGGCCCGCCTGGCAGACGGCCACGACAACTTTTTTATATGTTCTACATTTGATGTATTTATGTAACACATATTCTACATAAAAAATTTTTATTTAGAATGAACAATAACTGCTGTACAAGAGTAAAAAAAAAAAAACTATGCAGAAAAGCCGCCTCTTTTTCCGAATTGCGCAGATGACCACTATCTTTCTTTCATTTCTTCTGATACATTTCTATGATCATACAGACCCCAACGGGCCCCTCCTTTTTTACGCCCTCGGCTGGGCTTCGGGACATTTTCACATCATATTCAGACCCTTTACAGTTATGAATGATGTATTACTCTTACCTTATGAGCAAAAATGACGGCGTATTCACTGAAAAAAATGCAAGTGATCGCGCTGGCGTCCTCTATGTCCTGCAAAGCGCGCTTTAGCTTCCACTCTCCACACAAACTATTGGATAAATACAGCGCACATTTATCTAGGTTTAACGTTTAAACATTGTGATATGCTTGAACTGTTTTATATCTTTAGATTTTATTTTAGGCAAGTCGTGATTATTTGAGAAGGTTAAATTGATCAAACATATGCTCACTGTCTGCCGCTGGCCGCTTGGTCGTTACTTTAAATGCGTAACGATAATTAGGCTGTGTGAGTACTGCTCATGTCTGAAAATTATTTATGAAAAACAAAATTATTTTACATAGAAACATTATAGATTATATTTGTTTAGTACATTTTTTAATTAATGTATAAACTAAAATTAATTGTAAAACTGAAAGTATTTTTTTTTTTAATTGTGTTCAGCATGGTGGGCCGCATTTGAACTCGTGACGGGCCGCATGCGGCCCACGGGTTGAGAACCACTGTAGTAAAGTGCTAGAGTTTAGCAGGGTCAAATGAAGATTGAACGAATGTGTTTTCAGCTTTTTCCTTCTTGAAATATTCAAGGATTGAGTTGTCAGGTCATTCCACCAGGAGGGACGTGAATGTGGAAGACCTGAAAGGTTTTATCATAGGTAAATTGCAAAATGATTCCAGACAAAACTTTCTAGGTCAAATGTAAATTCTGCAATATTTCAAACCCTTTTACCCCACTTGGGAAAATCACCCAATGGCAACAGTTTAAAATTAGCCACTTCTGTGAACAACGGAACTTTGGCAACCCTGCATCCAACAAGGAGCTGCAGGAAGTCAATTGGGACTGATCCAGGTCGGAATAAGGAAGACTATCGACTAGACCATTCTTGAGTATCTTGTAAGATGTGCTTGCTCCCTTTACACAGAGTGTGCGTGATCGCGAAATCGAAAGTGAAAGTAACCATCCAAACGCTCATTCAAAAATTATTAATACACCGCATCCTGAGGCGCTCCCATGATGTGCCAAATTATACACAATAGTAATGAGAGTTTAGATTGGCATGAAATTGGTGGAGCAAAAACGCATGTTGCGGAGCAGGCGGCAACGGTCAAGGTGCAGCGGGAGTGGATTAAAGAACAGCCGAATCCCGGACATTTTTGCAATTAAGAATCCCCCTGACCGCATTTTGTAGTCCAAAAGAGGACATGTCCGGAAAGAGGACTATGGTCCCCTACTTTAAGGCATTTTATTTAAGAATTATTATTATAATTTATTTCATGTAGCGGTGCGATCCCTACGTCCTTTCGATCGCTCAAGTATTTAAGTGGCACTGAAATGAGGCACTGAAATCTGTGTTCTGATTTGGTTCTAGTACATACTGTTTACATAGGTACCGGTGCCATATTGGCACAGGGTTTCGGTACCCAACCCTAGTACTAAGTCAAGTATCACTATTTGTGTTGCTTATACTTAAGAAGATTAGAGATTTGAATAAACCCCTAACCCTTTATTAAACACCAGTACGTAACTATGAACATGAATGTTACCACAAATTGTGCAGCTTGTTGAGGAGAGGTGTGGCGTTATGTAGCTAAGTAATCAGACGATTCTTCTTTGCCTAGTGGACAAAGGA
Source organism: Sinocyclocheilus anophthalmus (assembly GCA_018155175.1). Lineage (NCBI taxonomy): Eukaryota > Metazoa > Chordata > Actinopteri > Cypriniformes > Cyprinidae > Sinocyclocheilus > Sinocyclocheilus anophthalmus. The sequence goes on from JADLZN010004774.1 coordinate 8,531, forward strand.
ATAATAGACTTAAACCCAAACTGTACTTTGGTTTTTACATATATGCTAGAGTATGTGTACGTTTCGTTATCAGCATAGTAAATGCACGTATGCTCAATACACTCAGCTTGTGGAAGTGCTTACATTTTTTTTTGCACCACAGTTTGTGCACTAGGTGGCACTGCTGCACCGCTGATTTGTGGACTGTCATTGTTTCACAGTCGGAAAATAAATTGATGAGACAGGACAAAAACCGCAGCAAACTACTAGAGACTGCAACAACAATAGACATCCGCATTGATGAATGTTTCTGTGAGAATTAAGAATTTCCCTTAAAGGTACAAAGACTAGACAATAGCCACGTTTACATGGACACTTTTTGTTTCATTCGGAACGAAATCATTATATTCAACAAACCCAACAACATCGGCTCGTTCCGTACGTCATATGTCATTATGCCATTTCTACTCATTGCGCATGTCATGCGCAAAACTTTCCAGTTTCGGTTTTCATTTTTAATAGGCATGCAAATACAATTTTTATTCCTATTGAGGTGTTTGCATGGCGCATTTCCATTCGGATTGGACTTTAAAACCGATTGTAATCGGAATACAATGCTCCATGTAAACGCACCTAATGATGAAACTCTCTAGTGCTAATGTGTCGAGCACATCAAAACTGAAGTATACTTAGGGTTTAACAACCCATATAAGACCAGAACATCCAGCACACTCATGACAATTCATATTGGCCAATTGGGTTTGGGTAAGGGGTTGGACGTTATGGTCAGGTTTAGATTTGGGTCATACAATTTTTTATGATTTCATCTCGTACAAATTAAGACTTGGAGACCTTTGACTTGGAGCCAGTAAACAAACACCCAGAACATCCTATAGCAAGCAAGCTGGAAACGCACCTCAGTTACTACATAGTAACTGCCAAACATCACCTCAGCATCCCTCTTAAAAATAAAGTTTCCAAAAGTTTTTTTTTGCAGTGATGCCTTAGAAGATCCATTTTAGGTTCTTAAAATAACCTTTTTTTTTTCTTAGTACAAAGAACATTTTAATAATTTGAAGAACCTTTTTCCACTCTAAAGAACCTTTGTGGAACTATGTATGTTAAACCATTCGGCGCCATTGATGCCAGTAAAGAACTTTTATTTTTTAAGAGTGATTGTGTGTGTGTATTTCTCACAAATTCTCTCCAGAATACCAAAAGTGTACCTAAATGATTATTTTCTGTGGCTCTAGCAGGTGGCCACATGGTCTGACACGTTGACCAGTGATGCTAATGCATTCACCTGAGTTCATGTCTGGCTTGTATTATTACACGATTCCTCTTCTATGATAATTTCCTGTATCATCTTTCATTATCTAAAAATGGCAGCAGAAGAGAAAATATTATTCTCATGCTATTTCATGCTTTAGAGGTATTGTTGATTGTGAAATCAGACTAGCTCTGTACAGATTCATCAGAGCTTGTACAACAGTATGCATGGATTTATTTGGTATGTTGTTTACTTAAGCAAATTAAGAATGTTTTTTTTTTTTTTTGCTTATCTTTTTCATAAAATGTCTTTGGAGTTCCTCTCAAGAGTTCATGTACGTTAGATATGGCAGATCATCTCAAATCATCCATATCTGCTCCACTGCATAGCAGAGCACTTGGGAGCTGTTCAAAGGTATTTGTCACTTTCTTGCCATCTTAAAGACAATTGAGTTTGTATTGCATCTGAAACCAGTGTCGTATCTGTGGTTAAATCTCAGAGTTGTTTTTTCCCAGAGCTCCACTATAGCTACTGCTTCTCTGCATAACATGTAAAAATTGCATTATGATGAACAGTAGTGATATCTTGAGACATAATAGTTTTGTGTACGTATATACTGGACTGTTGTGACTGTCTATATGTTTGCATGTACAGATGAGAAACTGATAATGTTGTCATTTTCTGTGTTACTCTGTTTTGTTTCTGAGATGTCTGAGACATCTGCCCTCTAGCTTCTGTATTATCTGAATGCCTGGTGCTTATCCATGTCCTAGAGATAAAAGTGGAAATCATTGCAAGGGAGGCTGGTTGTCTGAAGAGTAAAATCTCCCCAGACTCCCTAAAACTTTCCCAAAACTTGCTCACACACAAATCATGTAATGTATGTTCTATCTAAAAAAATTAAAATAAATAAAACTAAGGAAAAAAACTAAAATAAGCAAGGATTTTTATGATTCTAGTAGAGAGTGTGTGGAAAATATCAGGGTTAGGTTAAAGTATTTTAAAAAAATTAAAAGAAACTTACATGGTAACTACTATTTCAGTCTTTGTTTTGTTTTTTACTGGTCAGAAACTATTAGATTAATCAGGATTATTTCATTTTCTTTACAACTCAATCAAATCTTCATGGAGTTTTGTGATAATTATTTATTTTACTATTTTTTATTTATTTGCATGTTTTCATTTTTCCTTCCTAGCAGCATACATACTTGCTTACATAGTTAAATAGGGAAGAGATACATTTATTGCATTTAACTTGCTCACTGATGTTGTTAGGTGATATTTTCTGTAAAACTGCTTTGGAAATGTATTATGAAAATGCTATTAAAAAAAAGAAAATAATTTCTTTTAAAATGTTTGCATTTAACATAACATTAAAAACAATACAAAGTAAATATTTTTTAAATAATTTTGATAATCTGCTTTGGTTTTAGTACAGTCACAATATAAAATCTAACTATAATGATAAAATATTATTCAAAAACAACCTTTTTAAAAAAGCATGTACATTTTACTTTATAGCTTATTGCTTTTATATCTAGGTTCCATTGCAAAGGTATTGAAAACATACCCCTGCTCTACTTGCGTCATTACTAACATCAGTACTAATGCTTCGGTTTTAGGCCCATCTGTTACATCATAGTCCGTCTCTCAGCGTTATAAGAGTACTGTCTCTGTCCGAGAACTCTGACGTTTAGAGATGCACCGATTGCAATTTTCATAGCCGATTCCGATTCTTCCGTTTTTTTGTTAGTTTTTGGCTCTCCGATACCGTTGTTTTGGCGTTTCCGATTTTCTTTCTAACTATAATTGACCGCACCTACAAACCAAAATCTACTTTTCTTCACCCAAATTGTTTTTTTCATAAAAAAACACAGTAAAATTCATTAAATAAAATAAACAAATAAAAACAAACTGGCCAAACAACCACAATAATGCAATAGAATAAAGAAGCTATGAAACTATTTTTTTCAGGTTAAGAAAGACTACAGAAATTAACGTATCAAATTACATCACACTCCCTGTTATTTTACATTTGATTACTTTAGTTTCTGTAGTCTTCATTGTAAAAATTAAATACAGATTTATGCTTACCATTTAAAGTTATAAAACGTATTCAGTCAGGAGCAGAAAGTGATTTTCTTTGTCTTTGTTCTTTGATTAACATGACAGACAACAGCAGGAATATTGGACAGCGGTCCCTTTAAAAGTTTATCCACGGACCCAATATACTGCTACACAACATGCGTTCTCTTTCTCAAATATATAATGTTCCAAAACTGACTGCGTTTAACTGTATACTCGCCAAGACGGGCATTTTGACAATTTTTAATGTATTTGAACGTTTTAGCGCAGTTAGCCAATCATTTTGGTATTGAGTGTGTTGTGGTGTTTTCACGGTACCAAATTCAGTATTTCGGTACCAATCCAGTGAAATCCCCGGTTCTCTGTACCATTCGGTACCAAAGCAAACCAAAAACATGCTAATTAAAAATGTTTACTATACTTTCATTTAATCCAAACTGTGTACTTATTTAATTTTAAAGGGCTTTTAAAACCTGCTAGAGTTATTCATCCAAGAATAACAACTAAGTTAGCTTAAATTTTTTTTTTTTTCAAAACCCAGAACTGCTTTTCTGACTGATATGACACAAACTGTTAACCATTTGTACATTCTCTAACACGCCTATTTTAGATTCACAATTCATTTAAAAGCTTCTGGTGTGTAAAAAATAGTAAATATCATCATGCCCTCCTGTTTTTTTACCCTAATAAAAGATATAGGAGCATTAAAAAGTTAATAAAGAAACTTAATTCTAATACTCATTATATTAGCTTTAGCCGCGTTTATGCTAACGATTAACTACTCTAATAACAGCGATGTTCATTTCAATCTGACATTCAAATAAAATTTAATAATATTCATAACAGAAGTGGGTTTCCCCACAGATCTGCTCTCATGTGGCGGAGATAATTCAAATTAATTCTCTGCCACAGGAGGCCTTGTATAGCGTATAGATCAGTTTCCTTCCTTTCCCCCGGTAGACGGCTTTGAGCTACCAACCACTAGCTTAATATCAGACATTACGTGCAAGATTAAATGAAAATGGCATCCAATTTTCTGAAGACAGTCGTTTTCCTTCAGAAATACAGTGATATAAAAACACCCGCACCAGGTTTCGACTTTGAAACGTGCAGTGCTCATGTTTATTCGGCGAAGTCAAAGCCTTTTGGAAAATCTTTTTGTGGCGGTCAGTTTTGATATTGTGGAGGGCGCCACAAATAAATCAATGCATGGAAATGAAACTTACCTGCTTGAACTCTCATTTGATCTGGGTGTCTGTCTTTAAAAGTGTTTTGTTAGTTTGGTGTGTTAGCTTTTGATGTCGCCACGTCTCAGTGCTTTAATGAAGAGAGCGCATCTGCGCACCTTTCGGATGGTGCATCAAGAACCGGGTTGACAGTGTACTCGGTACCACCGGTACTTAAAAAAAAAACTGGTACCGTAACGTTTAAATTTTTTTAGTATCGACTTGGTACTGAAGTACCGGGTCTTTTGACAACACTACTCTGTAGACACTATCATTGTTCAATATTACCTCATTACATCACTTGTACCCAAGTTTGTACTCAGTACTGTATTGTACTGTATACATATAAATGCAGCCTGGTGAGCATAAGAGACCAAACTTCCAAATACATTTAAAAATCTGACCAACACCAAACTTCTGAGTGGTAGTGTACGTGTTATTTTTTTCCTAAACTGAGCATTATTTTCTGTGGTAATCAACAGTATGCCACAGATACTGTTGATAGAGCTTGAATTTAACCTGTAATGTTCCGTTTAGATGAAACTTTTTAAACGCTGCATTTGTTTTGTTGTGTATTTAAGCAATAAGGTACTATAAAGTTGTGCTATTTCGCACAACAAAGTGCCTAACTCATTAGCTATTTGGTAATCTAAATGTAAAAATTGGGTAAATGGTCTTGCACAATTAAATATCCAATACCAGCCAATACATATCCAACACTGACCAATATAAAATATTTAAAAACTCTAACATCAGCGGATAACCAATATGGTATAAATATATATTGTGCATCTATCCTTAGTTCGAAAAATGCAACAGAAATAACAATCCTGTGGGAGCTGTGCAAGTGATGTGGTCAGGGTTCGTACGGTCATGAAAAACCTGGAAAAGTCATGGAATTTTAAAACACCAATTTCCAGGCCTGGAAAAGTTTTGGAAAAATAAATAAACCCAGAAAGTTTTGGAAAAGTCATTGAAATCTATTTCACAAAACTCTGTATAATAGAATTGTGTTTAATCAGGTCCTGAATTTCGGTGCGGGATTGCGCATAGTCTATATCGCATAGTTTTACTCATTCCGGCAGCTTTTGACTTTAAAATGATGGAAATTCACACATTTATTCAATAGCCTATAACATGTAGGTTTGATGAGTAAATAATCAAACATACAGACCGAGTCCAGTCCACACAGACTGATCAAATCAGTCATTTGAAAACAGCGTGAGTGATTCAGCTGCACGCGTCTTCTCTCTTTGACTTTTCTCTTCAAACGGCTTCACATCGGCGCATCTTGTCTGCGCTACAAGAGCCGCTGCGATACAAGACTTTCACTCGCATTTCGGGACAGTTGACAGAATTGTCAATAGTCTAATCGGTTATTGTTGCATCGTCACAAAAATTTATTATTTTCAAGTCTTTTTAAGCCATTCGGTACTCACGTGCTCCAGAGGCGGTGTGCAGTCACATCCAAAGTGCGCTCGTGTGTATATGAGTATTGAGTTTGCTACCAAGTAAGCTCAGCAGAACCCTGCACGGGCCTCAAACACATGCCCTAGTCCGGCCCTTATCCGACAAGATTATCAGAATTACTGGCCGAGTCCAACTGGAGCCCGTGTCTTTTTTCTCTTTCTCTCTTCCCCAATTACACAGCTGCTGTTGTAGCCATTAAAATAGTTCATTTTCGTTTTTAATGGCACAGTGTTATATATAGTTTCGTTTTTTATTAAGTTAATTTAGAAATATGTTTGGAGCATTTTTTTGTTCGTTAAATGTAATTTTTTTGTTTTTTAAAGTATCGACTAAGCGGCCAGCGGCAGACAGTGAGTTAGCCTATGTTTGATCAATTTAGCCTTCTCAAAATCACCATGACTTAACTAAACCTCTAGCCTATGTAAAATGCTTTAAAAAACAGGTTAGTTAAAATGGTAACCTAGATAATGTGTGCTATTAGAAGCGTATCCATCGTTTTGCAGAGAAGCTAAAGCGCGCCTCTTGCAGTACATGGAGTCGCCAGCACGGAGCACTTTCTTTTTTTTTCTTATAACTGGAAACACCAAATCATTTTTTTGCTTATTTTTTACATAACGGAAGAGTAATCATATTCGGACTGTGCAGGGTCTCTTTTATTTGTGCGCACGCACAATCTCAAGCAATGTTGTGCTTTTTTAAACAAACAGGATGTGCTTTCTGTTGTCTTGGTCTTGAGCAGGAGCGCTTCACAGAAATTAACCGAAACCCTGCGAATATTCTATTTCCCCTGGAGAATTCATCATGGTAATTACTTGCTGGCGTTTTGCAGCAAGCTTTGCGTGCGCTTTAACATTGAACTCTTCCAGCACTCGCTGCTGCTGGACACTAAACACTGTCGAGCCGCTCTTGACAGTTGCGGTAGCACGGTCTCGTGTTGTTTCGACGAGCGCGGCAAATCTTTGTCATCACCATAATAACTGATGGATATCTAAAATATAAACATAAAGAGGAAGCAAGCCTGATGCCTGGCCCATGACTGAGCTATGACGTGAAAATTATCCCGAAGCCATACATAAGTTGGGGCCGTTGGGCTCGAGCTGAAATGCAGGGCTCTAAAGCGCAGCTTGTTGCATTTAAGCAGCAAAAATACACACAAAATGACACCAAAATGGCCATCCTGGCCACACAATTAAATAAATGATAATATTCAGTGATGTGAAATATGGAGTAAGGTCTGGCGCAGTTGCAGCTTGTACTTATTACTAAATCAAGAAAGCAAACGAGTAGCATTAATTGTCATTCATTTTAGTTAACATATGCTATTATAATTTGAACAGATTTTTATTCTTATTGTAAATAATGGAACATTTAGGTCATGAATATATTGTCTCAAAAGTCATGGAAAAGTCATGGAAATGTATTGGTAAAAATGTGTACGAACCCTGTGTGGTGGACAGGTGTTTTACTACGACTATATTATGGCTTAAATTTGGTTTATAAACTGGCAAAGCCAAATTTTTCCAGTGGTGGAAGTGGGCGACTGTAAAGTACATATCAGATTTGGATCATTAGCAGGGTGGAATGAGAGTTAGCTGAATAGAGCTTTGTAGTCTTGGGACTCTCTGTGTTGTATCACCTTCGCTGCATTGACTAGCTTTGACTCTTTTGGCTTAACGAAACAGATGGAATTTTCCTCCCACCCTCCTGTAAGCACTCTGTTTTTTACCCTTTTACATCTGATATTATGGAACCAGCCCCAGCCAGCCAATCAATACAATTATGTATGACGTAATTGTTCAGCTCTCCAGAGCAAGGTATAATCAGTTTAATGAACACGTGCTATGAACTGATTGTATTTTGATATTACTTATATTACAGTATTATGTGATATTACAATGCATTCAAACCTGAAAGAACATTTTCAAGCGTACGGTTTGCAAATTCACCTCACTGTTGTTCTGTTAAAGGTCACCTCCGGCTGCTCTTTAGCACGCTTGTGTAATTTGTGGTTCACTTTGCTTTGCATTAACCTGTTGTGTGAAAAAATTCCCCAAGAATAAGCTCTGGGCAATGGTGCATTTGTGGTAGAAGAGAACAAATTTGGTCATATGGATAGTGATACTTATCACGATGAGTACAGGATGTAGAATTAGTTGCGTGTCAGTGTCTGAAGAACTTTACTGAGCGCAACAGCGCCATTATGCAGAAAGAGAACTTTACCCATTTATGACAGTCCGCAGACAGGCTGTCATTTAAGTGTGAGTAAAATAGGTGGCATGAAGAAAGCATGAAAAAAGTATGCTAAAAACAACATATAAATAAACCTCCATGATGATCATAAGGCTGATTTAGCATATACGCGACGGCAAATATGAGAATCAGCCATAATAAGCTGAAGTGAAACATCTGTCAGTTAGTGTCTGGGTTGTTGTTGTGTCTGGGTTTTTACCAAGTGTGTGGTTGCTGACGGTTTGTGCAAGCTGCAAAGATGTCTCAAAGATCACTCTGGAGAACGAGGCAAATGGTGTCCAACCGATGCTTGGTAACAGGTGCGTTGTGGGAAACACGGTTGCTCAGATGCCGCTGACTAATTGGGGCTTATTAGGTATTGCTGTGAAGCGCAAACAACACCTGGGGCCTTTGTCGAGCTGTCATGGGGATATGGGCAGGGTCCTGCCCGAGACTGGGGTCCTCAGTTCATGTTTTCACTGATGACGGAACGAGAGCTGGAAATCATATGGTTGCCATGTGAACTGTAAGAGCGACCTTTATGATGAGTCAGTTCTGAGCTACAACAGTTTAATCTACAAAGATTCTTTAAGCTATGTATATCCGTTGCACTTTTGCCACAAAACAAGTGGCTTGCTGCTGTGCTTCAGCACGTTTCCTGCCGCACATATTACACCTGTAAGAATCCGAATAAACTTCCTCTGCTCTGCTTTTGTGTCTCTCGCTCGCTTCCACTAAACATTACTCTCGCTAGTTAACTGTCTTGCTCTCCACCAGTCAGCTATCAAGTCTGAACAGGATGTTAGTCTTCTGACACCACAAACACTTCCTTTGGCCTATAGCAGTGTAGTTGTGTACAGGAAGACGGCTCTTGTTGGCCAGCTGGACTGTGGATACCTGCTACTGGAGATGCATTCACGTTTTTGTTTATGTGCCCTTCATATGAGCGTCTTATTCATCTTTCATTATGATGAATTAGTTTTTTCTTTAGAAGAAGAGACAAAAGATTCATTATTTAGACAGGACGATCTGGCGTCCCTTCCAGTCTGCAGTTGAAGGACAGGGCGGGTGGGGGTAATGGTGAAGTGGGGCAGGCCGGAGACGGCGCTGCTGAGTCTGACAAACCAGACCATCAGGTTTCACATGCTGTCAAATCCCTAGATGAAAGGCGGCAAAGGTCTCCACAGTAGCACTGAGGTCCAGACTGCATTGAGGACCTTGCAGACGGCCCAGTGAAATCACAAACATGAGTTGTCAGCAGCGAAACTACCCACTCAAACCAGTTCTGAGAATGAAATTTCAGTGGGTGGATCCATCAGTTTCTGAGAAGGCGACTCGCAGATTTTGATGGGTAATTTAAGTTTTGGTCTGACACTCTGTTGGTTGTTTAAAGTGTGAAAAAAAGTGTTTACTGAAAATAGCTCGAATGGGACAACTTGTGTCTGGTAGTTGATGCATGGTGTAATTTTGGACCGGTGTACCAGTAGAGTATCAACCTGGACAAGGAGGCCATTGTTCTTCACTGCTGCTCAAGGAAATGGCCTTGCTGGATATTATTGGCATTTGGCAGCAGGATTGTGCCACTGTCTATGCAGCTGTACCTTATTGTGTTCTTCTAGGTGACTGAGACACGCTTCCTGTGTGAGGAGTGTTGAACTGTGTGCAGCAAACAGTGATGTTGAAGTGAGGTGGGTGCGTCACACAGATGTCTCAGATTCCTGCCTTTGTCTCCAGATACCATTCCACATGGTTGCATAGTCTCTACAGTGACTCTGGCCTGACGGGGTATTTGCGTCTTTCAGTGTTGAGGCTTTGGCAGCTTTGCCCTGGCAATTTTATCATGTCTGCGCAAACAAGGTGCGCAGAGGTATGCAAATACATATTTTGACAGGCAGGCAGGACAGTCTATCATAGTCAATGGACCGAGGAATAGGATTGGACGAACATTTTATGGTCCTACGCCTTCCACAGACGATATAAATACATATAAATAAATTTAGACCACTTCACTTAGTGATTGCTATCGGGATGTGAAGAGACTTTCAACCAGCATAACAAAAAATGTTTTTGAACCAAATCTTACCCTGCCTTTTAAGTCACAATGTCATGGAATGTCATCTTTTCTTCTGTAATGTGACACATCAGAGTAAAATGAATTATCAAAAAATATAGGTTGGGGACTTTATTCTATCATTGGTTGTTGTTGATAGGATGGAGGCAGATCTGATTGAGAGCTTGCAGTATTGCATATGTCACTAAAGAGAAATCTTGTTTCAACAGAACTTCATGTTAAGATATTTACTTAAATTATGTTGTAATTAAGAAATAAAACCTAAAATAATTGTTCACTGTAAGATCATTAAGATGCATATAGAAAACAGTGAATTACCATTTCAAGCCAACTAAGTTTTTTTTTTTTTTTTAACAATAGTTCTTGGACAAATATGATCTATTCTGAACTGTTCTGATAAATGGGTGAACACATGGATATTATGTTGGATATTACATTTTCCACAACTGTGTGGCTACAAAGTAGTAGTAATTCCAGTTTTCATTGCATTACAGTTGCATGTCACATCTCGACATTATTTCAGATGAACAGAACTTCAAAGATGTGCATAGTGTTCCATTACAAAACACAACACAAAAAAAAAAAAAAGAGGCATTGGGCAAGCAAATTGTATGACAAACTATTTTAACTTCGAACTTATGCAATTTATTCAGCTAGCAGAAAGCTGAATGGGGCAACTCTCCAGCCTAAAATCTAAAATACTGTAATTATATCTAATATTGTGACTATATGTCTGGAGCCAGGGCAGACATGCAGGTAATCACGCTTGCTTGCTCACACTGTCTGTGTCTCACACACACAGAACTGTGTTACGCACAACGAAATTGCATCTCCATCTTAATTTTCACGTGTTCAGCAGTCCATCATCAGTTATTCCTTACTAAACACTCTAGAACGTCGGTCTCATCATTTCCCCTTTTAAAAGGGGATTTTAGATTGGGGGGAAATGTATAGCTTTTGTGGTGTGGTGGAAATTACACACTAATTGTACGTATTGAAGATTGTGGTAATTCTTGTAAAATGAGATAGACATTCATATAACAAGGTGATAGTTCTAACGTGATGTAGTTTTACACATCCCGTGAGGTTTCATTACTTTGTGAGTCACTGAATAGTAATAGTAAGCATCCAGTCCTGCATACAGTTATGTGTAGGCTAGGTGTAGAAGACTGTATGTCACATGAACTCTCACTTCATCTTAATTCATGGGGCAAGAACAGATTGTAGCTGAAGGACAGTTCTGGCATGTAGCATTTACTCCGAAGGAAAATTCCAGAACTCTACTTGAGCTATTTTTGGTTTCCAACATGTGTCTGATCAATGCAGGACTACTGCTTGTGCTTTAGATAAAGCCTAGCGCACACTACAAGAAGGAAGCTTGTTAGCCTTTCATGTTGTTGAAGTCTGCCGCACAAGGCTCTAGATTCCAGATCCACCATCACAACGCTCCTCTGATTGCACCATTAACGTGACAGATAACAAGAAACTGATGTCGTAAGGCGCGTTTTCACCTGGTATTAAGATGTGTTTTTGTGCTCCAATTACAAGTGTTCAGCGCTAAATACAGGTGGAAACAGGGTGTTAAACGTTTTGTCATTTGATCACTGAAACCACATATGGAGGTAGTCAAAAACGTATGTGTAGTGTAAACACTGAATGTGTCCCAGGCCATAGTAAAACATTGCATACTTGCCAACCACTCAACAAAGACTTGATTGTTCTGGGACATGTTGTGAGAAAGTGCACCAAAACAAGTTATTTAAACTTCACCAAAACATATGGTTTATGCAAAAAATTGCAGATCCCCCTTATCCTTTTCATTCTCTTCCTTTCCTGCTGACTTTTCAGTAAGCTGTGTAAAAAAAAAAACTTTGCTCATTCAGTCATATATGTGTGCGGCACTCCTGTGAAAATTATGTAGAGGGTGACAAAATAAGAGGGGAGTGTCTTGCTGAAATCTGAGCACAAGTGGTCAGTGGAGACACATTTGAAAAGCATGTTAATACCAGGTGGAAATTGTAATGCGACGGAGCGGGGGAGACGGACCATTTTTTTGTTACACTTGCGTCATATCACTGAAAACGCATCTTAATACCAGGTGGAAACAGGACCTAATGTTCACAGGCTGACCAGCTTTAATTTCCAAAATAATGACAGGTTTTAAACGAACACTCCCCCGTCTACCATTTTTTGGACACACAGATGGTCCTGCCCAAACCAGTTAATGTTGTTATGCCTGGCCCACTCAAAAAGATTGTTTGGTGCTGTTAGAGGCACAGAAATTACAGCCTTTTTAAGTTTATATTTAATTTGTTGATGGTCTCTTTTTTACCTTTGGCCTGCCAGTAATCGTTCTGTTCTGTGTTTGTTTCCAGGTGACACCGAGGAGCTTCCTGGGCCACTGAGACGTGACTTCGGGCTGGGCGTCTCATTTCCTGTGCCCCTGCTGGCCCAGACAAGCTTCCCTCTGAATGACTACTGGCAGTCTGGTTGCAGGGCTTTGCCAAGCTGCCACCATGAGCAAATACTCCCAGTACTTCAACAAGACCCTCATAGAGGTCCACTATCGCATTGCCAAGAACATGAGCCAGAAGGAAATCAAAGACCGCATGGAGACTAAACAAAGCCTGAGCGCCCTGAACATTTTATTTGTCATAATCTGCAGTATCATCATCTTGGAAAACCTCCTGGTGCTCATTGCCGTGTTCCGCAATAAAAAGTTCCACTCTGCCATGTTCTTCTTCATCGGGAACCTGGCCTTCTCGGACCTACTGGCTGGCTCCGCCTATATTGCCAACATCTTCCTGTCAGGCCCTAAAACATTTCATTTGGTGCCTGTCCGTGGTCATACGAGCTCAGGGCCTGCTTTCTCTGTGGAAAAACAACTAAAACTGGCTGCCTCCATTGTCAGCCTATCGGGCTATCGTGCCATAAGAGCGTCTACATTGCCATCACACAAGTCAAAGTGAGCTGTGGGGGGGGGGAGAGGAGGGGTGGTGGGGGTCGGAGGGGGGGTTTTTACGGCTCCAACAAAACTTGCCGCATGTTCCTTTTGATCGGAGCATGCTGGGTGATGTCCATTTTCCCTGTGTTTTCTGGGCTTCCCATTATTGGTTGGAACTGTATTAATAACCTGGGGGATTGCTCCGTTGTCCTGCCTCTCAACTCCCGATACTACATCCTGTTTGTCGTCACCATCTTTACCATAATCTTGCTGTCCATTGTGATCCTTTACGTTCGCATCTACCTTATTGTGCGTACCAGCCACCAAGAGGCCACCAATTCTCCAGCTTACGCTCTCCTGAAGACTGTCACGATCGTACTTGGCGTTTTCATAATTTGTTGGTTGCCCGCCTTCACCATCCTTCTCTTGGACACTTCTTGTTCGATGAAAAAATGTCCTATCCTCAACAACGCTGACATCTTCTTCAGCATCACCACACTGAATTCGGCACTGAACCCGCTAATCTACACGTTGCGGAGTAAGGACATGAGGAAGGAGTTCCTCAGGGTGCTTTGCTGTTGGGGGCTGCTTAATTGTGGCAGGCCTCCTCACCGCTGCATGGTGCCACTCAAGAGCTCGAGTTCAATGGAGCACTGCACCAACAAACACGAACATCAGTCAATTCCCATCATGCAGGACTGCACTACTTGTGTCTGATTTCGTCTCCTCAGTGCCCAGGTGTTTGAAGACAAGTGGAGTCCCTAGGCAAGGCACAGAAGACAGAAGTGTTCAGAGACCTCACTGATGAAACGAGAATCACAATCAATGTCTTCGGACTCTTGGACATTTAGGGCAGATATCACAGCTGTGCTAGCGGACTCTCACGTGTCGTGGGGGCTGGGCCGGCAAAGTCCGGAACAGCACAGACTGGAGACGGTCACCACGTAGTGACAGGTTAAGGGCAAAATGGGCAAGAAGTCCTAGTCCAAAGGGAATGTCCATGGAGCTCGGGGAACACACGCAGGAACAAGTTTAAAGTGGCACGTTGTAGACTTCTAGGCACGGGGCATTGGATATTTTTCTCATATTGCTGGACCACCTACCAGAGGTCGCAGCAAGAGGTATCCTATTCCACAGTAGACTACCACTTGCGGTGGGTCAGCAGAGAGTCTGAGAGGACAGATGGCAAATGTACGCGCGACAATGCACTCCATGATGAGCCCAACACCCGGAGCAATGCTGGACAGAAACCCGCCTAATGTAGAGCAGCAATTACTTTGAGGTATACATAACATCCGGCCAGCACCGTCGACAAGAAAAGTATTCGTCAGACGTATTGTATTGCATGAACGTCAACTCGTTAAAAGACGAATATGTAGGGGGGGGGGGGGGTCAATTGTACTTCCTTCTTTGTCCCGATGTCCATCTAAACCACTGTCCCTTAATATTTTTATTTTTCTTTAACTTTCCTAATTTTTTCCTAAGAGGAAAGCACAATCAGAATGTGATAACTGAATTCCTGATATGAGTTTCTCAGCAACTGGTGTAAACGCTGGTTGTGTTGGCATGACAATGCCGTAGCTTCGCCGTGGCAGCGTATGCTTCGTTTTGTGCCCTCTTGACGAATTGAACTGAATATAAGAATGAAGTGTTACGAGCGAACATTTTCGCTGATCGACAGTATTACCGAACATCATTGTTCTCCTGTTGATTATTGAGCTTGCAGTAACAAGAATGGACACTCACTGTGAAGTCTTAATGACGTTTAAAGTCAATTGAAATTGATACGCCATTGATAAGACAGGAAACTTTGAGATTAGGACAAATTGAGCATGCCTTTCTCTCTTTTGAAGGCATATTCATTCTGAGATATGGGGGTTGTTAGGTGTTATGCTGTCTTTTAATTGGCCACAAGTCTTTAGAAGAAACTTTAAACTTCCTGTAACCACTGGAAGTCCAGTGTTTCCTATGCTTCTTCCCATTGTTAGGGACTGACTTTAATGTTCCTATACGTTAATATCATCAGTCCAACACTTTCACTTCACAGCCATTGACTGTTTGATCCCAGCATGTTTTAGTTTCCTCTGCTGATTGGTCTCTAGGTCAGCAGAGGAACGCACCTTTGGCAACAGCTACTTCCATACTGAGAGGCCGAATGCAATTTTGTGGTGTTTCTTCTGGCGTTTAAGGTTTAATGCATGAAGAGTTTAAGCCTGTGTGAGCATCCCTATCACTCCGTTCAATGTAAAACATTGCCTATCCTGTGGAACAATGTTTATTTTATATGATAAATATATTAAAGTTTGTATGTATCCGTGTACAGTATGTATGTAATGTGTATACGTATAGAATGTCTTGTGTGCAATAGCCTTGTGTTTTAGTAGCAAGCTACCTGTTCTAAATCGGTACAATCCCAAACACTAATGTAGGTACATACACATTAGTTCATTCCTTTTTAAAATTAAAATAAATTAAATACAAAAAAAAAAGTTTTGCTTTGTTGTTATTCTCTGTTTTATATTTTCTAAAGTCGTAGTTGAAAATCTCTAGATTGACAGTTTCACATATGCTTTTAGCATACACTTAAAAGTGGTTGTTGTGTGCGTGACAGAAATGATTAATGCCACTACGTAATTTGCTTCAAGTTTCAGTCCTACGCAGTATTGGGTTAACAATCTGAACACAAGAGCTTTATCCCACATATTACAGAAATCTGACTAAACAATAAAAAAGTGAAACTAAATGCTAACATGCATGAACATGGTTAAGGCCCGACTCGCTATGACATGAATCTCTTCACAAACAATATTGCCTAGAATTGCTGGCCTCGATTTCTGACAGTCCAATAAGTGCCAATTCCAAGGTTTTGTGGGAGTGCAGATGTTTAGCCGAAGGGTTTAGCAGGAAAGAGGGAGTACAATGATAGATCAATAGGAATAGCATTATGGGAAAGGGTTGTCTGGGAGGCCGAGGGTGCTCTTAGCACAAAAAAAAAA
>JADLZN010004775.1:0-27836 GCA_018155175.1 Sinocyclocheilus anophthalmus
ATCGCTCTCTCTCTCTCTCTGTGTGTGCGTCTCTCTCTCTCTCTCTCTTTCTTGCTCTCTCTCTCTCTCGCTCTCTGCGCCTCTCTCTCGCTCTCTCTCGCTCTCTCTCGCTTTCTCTCTCTTCTCTCTCTCTCGCTCTCTCTCTCTACCCCTCTACCTCTCTCTCTCTCTCTCTCTCTCTACATCTCTCTCTCTCTCTCTCTCATTCAACTCATCTACTCGACATCTCTCTCTCTCTCTCTCTCCTCCTCTCTCTCTCTCTCTCTCGCCTCTCTCTCTCTCTCTCTCTCGCTCATCTATCCCTCTTTCTCTCGCTCTCTCTCTCCTCTCTCCTCTATCCTCCTACTCTCACACACACACACACGATGGGACCACCACAAAACTATGGACATTAATTGACAGTCAATAGCAAATTTTTACTTAAAACTAATAAAAACCAAACAGTAAGCCTGATTCATGAGCCAAAGTCAGCAATTCCTCCTCTCCTAGGTTCACAAAACGGTTGTCCATAAAATGCTTTGCTGTTCTGTTGTAAGTAATATTAAATATTTCTAAATGCATCTACTTTCGGAAGGACAAATAAAGTCCTTTTGCTTTCGCAGTGAAACACACAGCGTCTCCCTGACATGCTGCTTCAACACTAACTGCGGTTACTGAAAACCACGCCTTCTTTCTTTGCGTGAAAATTTAGGCGGCATTATGCAAATCTTCCCACAAAGTGATGTAGACATGTGGGGGCGTATTAGAACGAGCCGTTTTAGGGGGCGTAGCAGAGTCTTAATTTTGATAAAGAATATCTCTTTGGATTTTTTTGAGGACTTTAGTCTTTGCAACTTCAGGGGATGCTTATCTATCACAATTCAGCTTGTAATACGCCAAAGGAAAACTTGAAAATCACATCATATGACCCCTTTAAGTAATTTAGTAACACTGTGTATCAGAGTGAAATATATTTTTAAAAGTAACCCTCCCCCGAAGCCTGCATGCACTCGGCATGTCATGCAAATACGGACCAAAAGGTCTTAAAAATCACCATTTTCTTAATCATCTAGAAATGAGAATTATGTCATTTACTCGCCCGCAGGTCATTCGAAGCCTATATGAATTATTTTCTTCTGTGAAAGCGATATCTCCAAAGTGTTAGTCCATAAGACTTTAGTGCTGTATTCAAAGTCTTCTGAAACCATGTTTTTTTTTTTTTTGCAGTTTCTTTAGTTAATCATTAAAATGGTTTATTGTACCAGTGTCTATGTGCAAAACTCCCATTCCTTTAAAAGACATTGTGCTAATCGTTATGTCGTAGAGTGTGTCTGCTAGCACATGGCAGGCGTGCTAGGAAAGACCTAGTATTGATGATAGCTGCGCCCAATATAATAAGAAAGTCTTCGGCAGAGGCTACTGTTGAATCAGCACTAGGTTGTGTTGTGTTGTGTTTTCAGGATGCAAGGTGGAGCTGCACAGTTTCGTCCCTGAACAGGGCCTTCCTCCTAGTGTGTGCAGAGGCTGCACTATGCTCTCGGAGATTCGCCAAAGTCCGCGATAGCCGTAATCCTGTTTCCAGATAGTCAGCTCTCTACTCACCACATCCCCTGGCGCATAGTCCCCAACAGGAGGTAACAGGAGCCACACACAAAGACCCAAAAGAGGTTGTTTTACCCGCAAATACACGCTATCTGGAGATCTGCCTTGCAGTAGGTTCATTGCTCTAACAAAGACCTCATCTGGCTTAAAGCCCACCTAAAATGAAGCAGATGGAAATGAATAATATCTGCTTGATCCTTGCCCCAGCCAATGGTATCACTCACAGATTGTAATTGCTTTGTTAGTCGAGGCGGTATTGCATTTGTAGCAGTGTGTAAGTTCTCTTCCTAGCTAGCCACAGGCCCCAGTGAGGATGCTAATGAACAGTGGATTCCCCTGTCTACAAGCCCAAGCAGACGAAGGAAGCAGCGAGAGGAAAGGAGGCTATTCCTCGCGCCACTCATCAACACACCCCACTCTCCATCAACCCTCCCCGAACGGCTATGTGTCATCATCGGCACCCTACGGCCACAGCGAAAAAGACCTTCACGCTGGCCCAGGCTGTAAAACACAGTCCCATCAAGCGAGCCTGCAGACACGTCGGCAGTTAAGCAGGAAAGCAAGGAAAAACTTGACGGTTTCGACAATGCCCTCAGGCGTCAGCCTCTTTAAAGGAATTTGACCATATTAGAAATAATTGCAAGTCATTCCGCGACAATATGTAAAACACTAACATGAAACGCATTTACAGGGAGTGCTGTGCTTCACTTTACTTTTGCATATCAAATATCAAATGACTGATGGCAAAAATTAAGCTTTTTTTCCATGAATAAGGCCGAGACGAAGAAGAGATGAGCGTCATTACACAATAACTGTGACAATATCAAATTGCAATATGGTTGATGGAAAAAAGAAGACGAGACTAAAATATTAGTTTAATTTATATAAAAATAAAAACATCTAATTCCAAACTCTCTTCTAATGTGAACCCGACCACCAAAACCTAAGTCGTAAGTGTCAATTTGTTCTAGAAATGATTATGAAAAATAGTGCTGAAAGAATGGCCTTACGACCTTGTCTATGGACCAGCTTCTACCTTTTTAAACCCATAATACTTTAAACCCCCATAGACTATCCATTGTAAGTGCGTGAGTGCGAAACCAATGTTTGCTGTGTGATTTGAGAACACAATGAATTTTCCTTTTTTTTTGTTTCCTGCGGTGAAAACCGCATTTGTTGCCAATGGAGCTTAACTTGTATCGATCCCAAAACATTCCTTGCTAATCATGAGGAATAGTCTTGAAGAACAGAGGAATTAAGATAATTTTGTTGTTGTTGTTTTTTTGTCCTGCTTTAAGCAGCTTTGGCTTAAAGAGTGCTAATGACGGTTGTTCTCTCTTTGTTTCAGGGTTCTGATCTGTACACATTCAAACAGTGCAGCAGATCTGTACATTAAAGAAGTCTTACCTTCATCCATACGTGGCAGGCAGGCAATCCTCACGCCCACGTCCTGTCCACCCCTCTGCGTGCGTATACGCTTCAGGTTAACACGTCGATGCATGGTTGTCACTGTTCATTGTTTGATACAATAAAAAAAAATAAAAAAGATGAGTAAATAATTAAATTAAAATCATGACTCAACATGAACCTCACCTCCACTCTTCTCGTCTCTGGTCTTCGGCCTCACCTCACTTCTCTTCTACGTTCTACGAGCCTCAACGTCCCTCTATACCCGCCAATGTCAACTGAAATAAGTTGTTACATTGACATAAAGAGCTACATCTAAAGCTTAAGCTTGAAAATACAATATCAAGCCCTAGGGTTAGTGACAGGTGAGGAATGTTCCCACTGGATTTAGATAGACGCACATGGTACGGGCAAGGTCTGCTGACACCACCCAGGATCACCCGTGGGCCGCGCCCTGAATCTCAATATTTTCTCGCCCCTTTGTAAATGGCTTGAAAGCGGCGATGACCCCGCCTGGTTTTAACTTTATCACATCAAATAGCCGGCAATTCGGCGTATAAAGAATTCGTTAGTTGTATATAGTTCGATTTTTGTTTTTTTTTTTTTTTTTTTTTTCTTTTTTTTTTGTTTTTTTTCTTTTTTTTTGTTTTTTATGCTTTTCTTTTTTGTTGTTCTTTTTTTCGTTTGAATTTTCGCTCTTTTCCTCTGCTTTTAAATAGCTTAAAAGAATTAGCGGCAGTTCTGCGTCAATTGCTTGAATGCAACAAAATACAACGTCAAACTCACTTAGCCTAAAAATCTATAAATCATAGAACTTTTTATTTTAAAAGAAACAAAGAAAAATACACCATGCTATAGGCTATGCCTAATATAAAATAACAAACAACCTGCATAAAGTTTAAATAGGTAGCCTATACAAAACTGGAAATAGTCTAAGTAAACATGTATAATATATTACCAAATACAAATAAGAAAACGTAGACGCCGCTTATTCTAACAAAACGACCGCCGCGCTAGCGTAGGGGTAATAAAGCTTGGAGGCACGGCATACACCTGATGTCAAATAAAATAAATAAATGAAACAAAGTTTAAATAAAGTAAAAATCAGCAAACACTAACACCCTACGTTCCTACATAAAATAAATGCACACAAAATTTAAATATAGTAAAATATCAGCAACACTACGCTGGCAACACTTTAAATAAGAACCAATGAATATGCTTTAAAAAAACTTACTAAAATCACCTTAAACGGGCAAAAGTCATACGTCTTTTCAAAATCAAAAATACATGCCCAAACATGGTGCCTTCTTGCTAACTTGTTCGAAACTAAATCCATACTTGCGATCGAGTCTAGCTCTGTCGTCCCCTCACTCTTGTTATGTCTCCCCCACTATTCTCGTATGATCTCACCTCACTTTCCTCGTCTGTCTCACCTCACTATACTCGTCTGTCTACACATCACTCTTCATCGGCTTGTTCCACATCCTCCTTCAGTCATTTTGGTCGTGCCAATCCTCACCTCACTCTTCCACGTCGCTCTGCACCTCATCCTCACATCCTCTTCTCGTGCCTCTGCCTCACTCACCATCACTCTTCTCTGGTCTGTCTCACTACCTCACTATTCTCGGGGGCGTTCTCGCGCTCACCTCATCTCTTCTCGTCTGTCTCGCCTAACCCACTCTTCTCTTTTTTTTGTCTAGTTCTGTCTCGCCTCCCACCTCACTATTACTCGTCTCTCGCATCACCTCACTATTCTCGTCTGTTCTAGCCTCACCGCACTCTTCTCTTCTCGTACCCAGCTCCTCCACCTCACTCTTACTCGTCCGTCTGCCCTTCACATCAATACTTACTCGATCCATCGATCGCCCCTACCTCATCTCTTCTCATCTGTACTCACCTCACTCTCTCTCGTCCCGTCTCGACCATCACTCTTCTCTGTCAAGTTACCAACCCCTAGAAAGTTAGATTGCTGTAATCTTTTAGAACTCTTCTCGTCCGGTCTCTAGCTCAACTCGACTCAATCGATCCGTCTCGACTCTCGCCTCACATCACTCTTAATAGATTCTGTCTCACCTCACTACTTCTCAGACAGATCTCGCCTCACATCACTATTATCGCGCTCGCGCGCTCGCTCGCCCTCACCTCACATCACTCTTCTCGTCTGTCTCGCCCTCGCCTACACCTCATCTTCTCCGTCCCGCCCGTCCGTCGTCGCCACTCGCCTCACGCTCACTCCCCCACCCCCCTCTCTCTTCTGCTCCTGTCTCGCACCTCGACCTTCACCTATCCCTTTCTTCGTCCGTCGTCGCCTCGGCCCTCAACTCAATACTTAGCGTCGATCTCGCCTCACCTTCATCGACTCTGTCTCGCCTCGCCTCACTCTTATCGTCTTCTGTCTCGCACTCGCCTCTAATCTATTCGTATCATGTTCTCGTCCTCACCTCCTTCGAGATCTCTGTCTCGACCTCACTCTTATCGTCTCTGCTCTCGCCATCATCTTCTCGTGTCAGTCAGCTCGAATTCACTCTTCTCGCTGTCAGTCAGCTCGACTCACTCTCTCTCGTAGTCAGTCAGCCTACCTGAAGATCACTCTTCTCGCTACGTCAGCAGCTAGACTCACTCTTCTCGTGATCAGTCAGAACTCGACTCACTCTTCTCGCCTGTCAGTCAGCCGTCGACTCACCTTTCCCATTATCCTCAGGGAGAAATTAAACTGATCTGTGATGCCTACTGTCGACTGCGGACCTACGATGCCAATTGAGCAGCCGCATTCAGTTTGTAAATTGTAAGTGATCTGTTCTCTTTACTGAACTAATATGCAATTATTTTTTATTACTATAAAACAATCAAAAATGATGGGACCGTAGGGAGGATAAGTGCGTAAAGTGTTGCGGTATCACCTGTCTAGCACCGCTCTTGCGCGCAACCGGACCTGCGCAAGGCCACTATTAGTAAGCCCTAAATAGAAATGTAAATCAAAACAAAAGTGCAAGTATAAATATAATGAAAAAGCACAGTAACAAAATAAATACTAAAGCTGTATACTAAATCAAGAGAAAAATGGAAAAAATTTTAAATAAAAACTAATTAAGAATAATAATAAATACTGTATGATAGTATGCTATAGAAATAACACTGAAAAACATGAATTGGTATTGGTTCTATTTCTTTTTTTTTAGTAATGACTCGGCACTGAAGTAAAATAGCTACCAGTGCTTTTGACTCCCCTAATCTGATAAAGTACTACAGCCATAAAGAACTGGGACAGAGTGCATTCTTTTCATAGAATGGGGCCCATTTATATCAATGTTTACATTGGCATCGATAAAGATTTGAAAACTGCGTCATTATGCGAAGGAAATTTGTTAAGCCAGATTTGAGGTTGTATCTAATTCCACAGTATTTTAAAACTGTCGCTGTTTTTTCATAGTTCATTGAGTCACATTGTCCACACCACTCCAAACGAGTCTGTTTACTCTGTGTCTCTCTTTTGTATCTCAAAATTTAGGCCTGTGCTGACAAACATAAGCGTCTTGATAAGTTAACCCTAGCTCTTATTGTTGCACCGTTCATCAGTCTGCTCTTCTAATTTTCAAAAAAAGAGTTGGTTCATAACTTTGGTAATAAAACTTTCTGATACAACAAGTACTTTGTACTTTGAGTGGGATGCGACTGAAATCTACTCTATGGTTTTGTCGACTGCGTTCATGGCGTGTTGGCGTGACGAAATGACTTTACGAATTCTTCATTTTAGGGCTGAACCATCCCATTAAAGGGTCATTCATTACGCTTGCTCTATAAAAAAGAACATTATTTGTGTAATTTGGTGCCGGTAGTCGAACTTGCGTGATTGATGTTGATTGCTGTGATGATGCCAAGTGTTTAATGACGGTACGTTTTTTTATGTCTTTGGTTTTTTTTGGTATTTTTTTAAGCTTAATAATTCACAGGTTAAAAAATCACATTATTTATCCACATACGTGGCTACATAATTTTTTGACCTCAATGCCCCGCCTTTCTGAAAAGTACGGTCGATTTTTTTTTTACAAACTCCATCGGTGCTGAACGGAAAAGAAAGACGGGAGTGTGCTATGATGATATGCCCCAGATATACCAGGCCGGTTTAGTCGATTGGTCACCCCCGAACTACCTGTGCCCCGTAATACCTCAACTCGCTGTGAAGCCACGAAATGTTGCTGCCCATCACCATACTGGTGATGCACTGTCTATAGCAGCCGTGGATAGACGGACGAGTGGCACAACAAACAGTTTAAACCCAATTATAAACCAGGCTATAGCCATTTTTGCCATCCAGTGGGGAAATAATTACGGCGTAACATTTATAATGCACGTGTTATACTGTCATTTTTTGCATTGCGTTGCACATCGCTGTGGATTTGTAAACATAAAAACCATGTCTAGATTTGTTGGATCGGAGCGAGCAGGGAGAAGAAACGACAAACAACAAGCCGGCCTACTCTAACATGCTCAAGACTCACGTTCTGACATAACAGAATGCAAAATCCTTTAAATATGCAAAACGTAAGCTACTTACAGTTTTCTGGGTGAATCAGGATACAGCCTGGCATTTGCCCCTTCTACTCTTCCAGAGCCATCAGGAGGACAGTCATCCATGAAAATCATTGCACAAACATGCCTATCTTCGAACCCCACCCCCTGCACTCCGAATAACTTAACACTGATTGTATAGACCCAAGACAAGCAGTATTTCGCTTTCGCAACGAAACGAAACACGCGGTCTCAGCGACCTATTGGCGGCTTCAGAGTAGCCCAACAACAAATACTTTTTTTTTTTTTTTTACAGCCCGACGATATCAAAGTTTACCCACCTTCTTTCTTTTGGTGTGAACATTTGCCGACGAAGTTATTGCCCAAATCTCTCGCCAACAGTGCACGTTCGTAGGACGGCCTGAGTAGACCAGTTAGGCGTGGCCTGTGCAGTCTGTTTTTAAACGAGGCCGTTTTAGCGTAGGCTGTTGAACCTATTGGTATTGACGCAACGTGATTGTCGTGGGAGATAGACTCTTAACTTTTATGAAGAATATATCTTTGGATTTGAGACTATAGTCTTTGCAAATTTAGAGGATCCTTATTCTATTCGAGGCAACAGCTTGGCTAACACTTCCAAACGAGAGACAAAGGAAAAACTTGAAATCTGCATATTTGACCCACTTGACACGGTAGAATCTTTTTCTGCTGCTTTAGATTCCAGGGTTTATTTCAGCGAAGTACGCTGGGTGGCAGAAACTGCTGCAACACCGGCTGGGGGGGTGCATTCATGCGATTGCTGACCTTGTTTGCAGCAGTACTGCCTGATCTCCGGAGCGTACTTCACCTTCCAGATGCCCACGCGACAGGATGTAGAGCGCCACCGTGTGGCCGTGGTCACTCTCAGCACGTCCCAGTACCTCTGCCAGCTTGACCTGGAGCCAGGTGGAGCCAACCAAACACACCACAAAAAACAAAAACACACACACACACACGTTTCCTCGCTTTCATTCTCATACTCTCGGAATGATAAAGAAATCGCTGAAGCAAGTTTTCAAATCTGACACTCGGTCTGATTAAGCAGAACAAAGACATAACCGTTTAGCTCAGCTGGACGAGGAGCCGCATTAAACACCACCTGCAGGAAGCGATGCAGTGGGGTCCACAAGCGGTTATTAGGAGGCTAATTTCTCCTATCTGTCTGCCAAGGTCATCTGTTGTAAGAGTACCGCTTGCTGTCTAAACACAGCATCATTAAACAACAACGCTGTGTCTTTTCATTTCCGTCGTGTGTCTTCGCCACTTTTCCTATCAGTCAATTTTAAAGGCCATTTACTGCTGATTTCTGTCATGCCGTTAATGTGTTTGACAAAACATTTTGGGTTGGATATTTGTAGTCCAAAAATAGGCTATGATTATTTGTGACCCTGAACCACAAAATAAGGGTCATAAGGGTCAATTTTTCGAAATGAATTTATACCATCATCTGAAAGAATAAATAAATGGGAGTGATAAATGCAGAGTACTGCGAGTCAAAATCAAATTACACAAAATTGTACAAAAAAAAAAAAAAAAAATTACTTGTGATCACAATATTGCTTTTCTTGGTGGATATATTGGCATTTCAGTAATTTCAATGTATTGAAGCAAAGTTTGACACTGTGTTCTGCATTGGATGGCACATCTGTGAGGTATGTGTCAATCACACACCTGCACTAAAACTATACACCTGTTCCCGTGAGATGCTGCGTGCAGAACCTCCTCAGTGGCATCTGATGCTAGATCCTTTTGTGTTAATGGCTGTTATCTATTATTGATGTCTTCTCCTGTGAAGCTCCATGTAATGAATATTTCATTCCTGTGTGTGTGTGTGTTTCTGAAGGGATATTCACACACATCCTGTTGGATGAGGCAGCCCAAGCTATGGAGTGCGAGACCATCATGCCACTAGCGTTGGCCAATAAGAGCACCCGAGTCGTCCTGGCAGGAGACCATATGCAGGTACCTGAGTGATGCCATCAGCACTGAGAATGGCAGCATTGCAAGGCGTCGTCCTTGTCTTAAAACCAGAGAATTATGTTCGTTAAAGTCAACACGAAGTCAAAATTGATCCTATTTGCTTCAGTAATTTCAAACAACTTTCTGTTCGATAAAACTGTTTTCATAGGGCCTTCATTTTCATTTTTGTTAATCTGATGGTCTCATTAAGTTATGTAAGTTTCATGATTTTAGTTAATTTGACTCTAGGGGGTAGTCTATTAGACTGTGGCTGTCAAATGCAACTTTACCGAGCTCAACGGCTCTGAGTGACCCATGCAGATATAAACAAAACGCTATTGGCAATTTTAAAAAGGGGCGGGGCTTTTTGACAGCCACAAACAGCACAGTTATAATATATTTACCGTTGCGTGCTCGGGCCGGAGCCAAAACCAATCAGAGCCTGGTTTGGCGCTGGCTTCGCGCTGACGGTAGCGTTGAACAATGTGAAACCAGACCTCATTTGCCCCAATCGAAAGCATATTTACACTGTCTGAATTGTTCCCTATCACCTACATTGTACGGTACGTGCCAGCACTGTAGGGAATTTACTACCAATGTGAACAAGGACCAATATCAGCACAGCTTCAACGTCTATTTTATAGTGTAGGGGGCGGGTGCTTCGGCTTCTAGAGAGCGTTTGATTGGTCCGAAGATTTGATGAGAAGATGAAGTACGAGGTGACGTCAAAAAAATAATTGTTGCGCCGTTTTGGCGGAAGTGACGAACTGCAAGCTTTGAATGTTTATATCTCCTAAATCCGAATTTTGTTACTGTTTTGGCGCACACTGCCTTATAGATAACCTTAAGACTAACATATTGATACTAACACCCAAAAAAACTTTAATTTTGATTTCATGGAGACTTTAAGAATGGGAGAAAATGCAATGTGCAATATGGCAGAATAGTAGTCCAGCATCTGAAGATAAAAGAGCCATCACATGGGTAAAGTCATCGTGTCACCGCAGCTACCTTTAGAAGCTCCGGTTGCTATAGAAACTGGCTGGTCTAGCCTGAGAAATAAGCTTTTTAGATGCTATTTGAGCAAAAGAAACTGCATTTATGAGACCGTTGTTGTCAGATTTCATTGGGGATTTGAAATGTAATCATAAGCTTGGTGAACAGCTTTAGAGCATTTGGCGTTTCCCCATTCAAAGAGATGGGAGCTGCTCTTGAGTGACCGAAATAGCTAAACAGCCAATACATCTAGGTTCAAGAAATAGTTCATCCAAAAGTAAAACTCAAGACTGACTCGAGCTCGGTTAACCCAAAGGCCATTGTCTAATGTAACGCATTTAAGAGTGACTCTGAGCTTTCCTGTCTTCCAGCTCAGTCCGTTCGTGTACAGCGAGTTTGCGCGGGAGAGGAATCTGCACGTGTCTCTGCTGGACCGGCTGTACGAGCATTACCCGTCCGAGTACCCCTGCAGGATCCTGCTGTGCGAAAACTACCGCTCCCATGAGGCAATCATCAAGTAGGTGTGAACTTTTTCACAGCACTCTTCCTGAGGAGAGACAGACATGCAAACACACAAAGCATTAGGGGGCCGTGCTGCTGCAGACATGATTACGCACACGTCTGCCAACAGATTCTCCCTCGCAGTCTCTCACGTTTACGTCTTTGTCTCTCTCTTCCTTTCTGCTTCTCTCTCCAGTTTTGCTTCAAGCTTTTTCCGTTTAACTTTTGGGTTGGTTTTTATGTGGATATACTATATGAATGACACAAATCAGAAGTTCTCAACTACAAGGACATAACTCATAATGTCAGACTGCAGGTAAAAAGCAATCTAAATCCAAATAATAAAAGGCAACCAACTAAATAATTGTGCATCATTAGGGGAGTGAAATAAGTAGACTCATTAACTTGAAATGGGGAAAATGCTTCTCATTTTTTGTTGTCGTCCAAGGCCATACAATCGATTAAGCGATGTTTTTGTGCACATTCATCTGTTGCAAATGCCAACATAGACCGGTTCCCCTTACTGAATGAAATTACGCTGAACGATATATGACCCAGAACGCATTCAGTTAGTAAACATGGTAATACCAACATTTCATAATACCACAATAACACCAGAAATTCCCTTCTTTAAAATCCATGTTTCACAGGTTGGTTTCACCAGTCCAAATTAAGCCTTGCTGATTTTAAGATTTGAAATTCATGTCCCAAAAAAAAAGAGAGGAACAAATCAAAAATTCTATATTTTTTCACATGTGACTATTAGCATTGCTCCGCCTAATGTAAAATCAACATGTATTATTAAACACAATTATTTATTTGTTATAGTTCTATTTAATGGGTCCCCCATGAGAACCAAACCCTGGTAGCTCATTAAAAGCAACTGAAAAACGTATGTGCACCCCTGGTTGTCGATGACATTTCACTCAATTTAATAAATTTTTTTTGATGTGATTTAATTTTAAATACATTACAAACATGAGTGAAATGTTTTATATTTGGTATCTTTGCTTTAATGACAGCAGCACACGAGTTTGTCAGACCTGATGATCATGCTCTCCAGCAATATTTGTTTACTTTTGAGTTTCAGTGGCAACAAGAATCTGACCGTCTGTACGAAGGAGTCACATTATCAGTGTCACGAATGCGCTAGAAATAGTGCGGAATAATACTTTAATAACACTTTACAGAATAACACTTCACAATCAGCTCCTATAAGTTAGTGGAGGTTAATGCATGAACTAACAATGAGCAATACATAGTTTAACGTGCATGCATTATTGTTAATATTTTAGTGTTAGTTGAGGTTAATCATGTTAGTTTGTGTTACTCATTGACATTATGTCGCAGTCTTCTAATATCCCCTATCATTTTGGGATACTTCTATTATTTTACAATCGCTCATCTATATTTCAACAGATTTTCGATGTGGCCGACTTGGAACCCCGCTGTATATCCTGAATCTTTAATGTCATATGTCCGATCTAAAAATATCCTCCTGGAGCAGTCATCCTGATTGTGTGAAATGTCAACGAGACTGTTTTCCTCGGACATACCAGTCGCACTGGGGGCGCAAAAATGGCGGCTTAGCCCACCACACAGTAGCACAGACTGTACAGTTCGACTGCCAACAGTAACCCATTTGCGTAAATCCTGTTTGGACGCCCAATCCGTGTGTTTTGAATTGAATCTGACAAACGAACCAAAAGCGTCAGCCAAAGATGACCAACTAAAAATTATAGAGCAGCACTATAAAGAAAAAAATGCTGGGGTCAATTCAACCCCGTCTGGTAATAGGACAAACCCAGCATGTTGTTTTGACCCGCGTTTGGGTTATTTTTACCCGAACTTCTGGCTAGTACCCAACCTCTGGTCAAAAACAACCAATTGGCTGGGTTTGCCCATTTTAACCCACACTGGGTTGTTGATTTACCCCCATTTTTAAGAGTGCTCCTGGATTGGAGAGCTGGTTTTAAAAATTGTTAATTAAACTGGATATGGCTAGGTCTTCAACACCCAAATTTACATTATGTCGGGTTTTATGTAATCCTTTTGCATACAATATACATATCGGTTGTGCTGGAACGTTTGAGTGAGTATATTTCAATTCCGCCCATACGAATGGTTAGAATATTGATAGTTTCATTTTGCAAAAACCGATACGCGTTATTTTTTTAAAATCAAGTTTTTTTTTTTTGTGCATTCCAAGTAATATCAATCAAATTGCAGTTGGGTTGTTTTGATTAAGTAATAAAAACTTAAACAAATACAGGTAATTTACAAAAATAAAGTTCATTGAAAGTATGTTTTTTAACATATTAAATGTTTGTTTTATAGCAAAAGCAGATAACTCCACATTTCATAATTTAGAGTTTAAAAAAACACTGGTTTAATCTTTGTAATCTCCTCAGATGACAATGTAGACACCTGACAAACGTTAGTGGTTGTTGTTGTTGTGATCATACTGTAGTGTATTCCCCAGCACACCGTAGCTGTCCCTCTCAGTGTAACGCGCTGCTTTTGCAAGCTACCGAGAAAACCTTTCAGCTTTTATTTCCCTTTTTCACCCTGAAGAAGATATCACAAGCTCATCAAGTTCGTCGAAATGATCCATACTCGATCACTTTTAGTCAGCTTTGACAAAACTCCTCCTAGCTGCCTCCACGTCTTTCAACAGTGATGTATCTTGTCCCTCCCTTACTACAGCGCGCTGAATTCGCTGAATGGACTTAGATCGGCCTGCTGTTCAAAACCCAAGGAATCTTGTCGGCTCTGCAGTGAAACCTGAACTCGCGCACCTTGAACGTTAGACAAAACTCAGCGTTTTTTTGACGAACCCCGTGTTTTAGGGATCAGTTGCGCTACATGGTTGAGAATAATGCACGGCAATCAGCGCTTGTTTTGTGCTTTTATCATCGTTTTATTTTTTTGCAATGAACATTCATATGCAGAACCTGGTTATCTTCTAGTGTTTTATTTAATCTTTCTAGTTATAGCTCTGATAGTTTTATAAGGATCTAATGACCTTTAATGCCTAAGTGCTGACCAGTGTGTTCGGCTGACGCGAAGCTATACGCCGACTCTTCTACGAGGGCAAACTGATGCCAGTGGGAAGCAGCCCCCAGCCCCTCGACTTCTACCCTCTGACCTTCTCACATGCCCGCGGAGAAGACTGCAGATAAGAACAAGCACGGCCTTACTCTACACAACGCCGATTGACCCCAATATTGACAGAATTGAGGTTTTTTGTGGTTTCTTTTCACTGAAATCCGTTCCATTGTGTAGAGGGGATGTATTATTCCGGTGTCAACTCACGTCGATTCCCAGATTTGAATTTCACGTTATATCGATTCACTTTTTTTAACAAAATGAGATTTAAGATAATTTATCAATTAAATGTGTCCTTTTATTATTGCTTGTACAAAATACTGTACGTTTCTTTGTGAAAATGAAATATAACACTATAATAATATACAAATATAGCACTTGCATATCATTGCTCTTTAGTTGGTTTTGATTGCTTCCATTGTCCTCATTTGTAAGCTGCTTTGGATAAATGCGTTTGCTAAATAATTTTTTTTTTAATATAATGTAAATGTAAATAACAAATCTAAATTTAAATTTTAAAACAAGCCCAAAATCAAAATTAAGGACCACATAATAAAATCTCTTCAGATAACCAAACTACGGCTTGTGCTGTGCTCTTAAACCTGAATTAAGAGGCCTTTTAACCAGATGCAAACAAGATGCTGCATACATGCCCCATGAACCGTTTTAATCTAATGAAGTGTAAGGTCTTCGACTTGAAGCAAAACCAAATGTTTGACTTCTTTTTGTGATACTTGCATAAAAGAGCTGCAGAAACCGAAGCCGACAGACGAGCTAACGAGACGCAGATGCGCACTCTCTGGCCGTACAGGTGCGCTTAAATCCTTTCCTTGGTTTCTCTGCGAAACAAAGAGCCTGGCACTTATGACTTTAATATGCATTATACAGAGGCAAGATGAAAATAAACTTTTCTAAAGACAGTAAGTTCTCCTCAGACATGCATTCATATAAACTCTTACACCTAATTGAATCGCGGTTTGTTTAGCATCTCAAACGATTTGAATCGTTACATATTTGAATCGATTTTCAACCGGATCGTGGTTAATCGTTACATCCCTAATTAGGTGTAGTTTTTGTTGTGCTGGAATTGGTGTGAACCGGTCTTGTTTCCAGTTGAATGGGTGTGTATACATATTGGAGCGTTATCATTGAGAATGCGTTGGGAATGCTCTGTTGTCCTTCTGCAGGTGTTTGAGATAGTTGAGCGGGTGGAGGAGATGAGGAAGAAGTGGCCCGTGGCCTGGGGGAAGCTGGACGAGGGGAGTATCGGCGTGGTCTCGCCCTACGCCGACCAGGTCTTCCGAATCAGAGCCGAGCTCCGCAAAAAGAGGATGCCAGAGGTCAGCGTGGAGAGAGTGCTCAATGTCCAGGGTGAGTGAAAGATGCCAGATCTACAGTGTATTTTAATCGTCGAATGCACAAGTTAAGTCGTTTCTTGGTGAAGTAGGTATCAAATTGTTCTGAAAATTTTAAGTCAGGTGCCATCCAAGATGTCTATGAGGATTTGTTCTTAATAGCGATTTGAGAAATTCAGCAATTAATCAGGAATGAAAAGCAGTGAGGTGCCGTCAGATTGAGAGTCCACAAGCTGATAAAAACATCACGAATCTGCCACCACACCACTCCAGTTCACAGTTAATTCTGTGATTTACAACTTCATCAAAATTTGTTGTTTTGGAATTTATTATCTTACTAAGTCACCGAGAAGGTTTTGCTCACAGAGTTTAGCAAATGGTACATGACCTTTTTGAAGTATGTGCGGCTCATAAGGTGCAGTCACCTTTACCGTTTCTCTGCAAAATTTGGCAGGCCAAATCCATTAACATCCACCCATCCGAAAGTTTCATGGGAGGTGTAAAGTTTCCAACGCAATATTCAATGGTTGTCGAGTAATCGTGCAGATTTGTGCTTTGCCCACAGAACGCTGACGGTGTTGAGTTGTGCTTCATACATCACTACACTATTGGCAATAAGCTGACCTTTTTTTGCCCATGAAATGTCGCTAATATGGCCTCAACTTTACACCTTTCATTTGAGTAGAATATCGCAATGGAGGGCAGAAAATGTATCCATTTAAGAGAAAATCTATTATCGGGGGATTAAGCACTTGACATCTGGCAACCTCATGGAGACTTGATAGATAGCAATGCAAGATGACACAAATGTCAAATGAAAATGGTTTGAGAATAAATAACTAGCGGGGTAAATATCAAAGAGCAGAAATCGTGATCATGACTAAAACATGATTAATCTTGCAGCCCTAATAGTTTATCATCTTGGATTTTCACCGACCAGTTAGAAAGATTGCCTTTCTGCAGAAGGAAACATTCGATGCTACCTCACAATTTTGTCAAAGTGAGGTATCTTCGACATAATTGAGATGCCTAACATTTGACCGATATTCGCGTCTGGAATGTGCCCGTGCTGCCTTAAAATCAAAGGAAGATCACTAGGTTTTAGACCAGACCCCACGAGTCAGCCCAGAAGGGTGGCAGAAAGAGCAAGTTTACCCGACGGCAATTTCACCGGCCAAATGTGCGATTGGCGTCTGAGAAACGAGCTGGTGTCCTGCAGGTTTCATTTGAAAAGCCAGATTGGTTTGTGCATAATTGATGGCGTTTGGTTCAGCCTGTTGCGTTGAAATCACCTTTTTTAATGGCTAGAGAAATCCCTGTAACTCAGCCGCTTGTTTGACACAGAGATTCATTTTAAGCCATCATTACCGGATTCAGGCTGCCAATCTGAGCTGGGCACCAACGAAGAGAAGTCACTGCAAGTTCTGCACTTGTCGTAATTCACAGGTTGTCATTAGAGTGGCTTTCACTTCCTCTGAATACCTCCGTTGCATCTTCATGGCTTTCCAGATTTCCAACATGAAATCAGATTTGAGCCGGTTTTCTTAAAGCGTCTTCGCATAATTCAGCAGTATTCTTGCCAAAATAAAAGCTCTAGGATTTGACATGTTTAGAGCTTGAGAGTTTGAATGTTTTAAAGTGAAGGATTTAAGACATAAATGCTACGACTGTAACTCATAGTGTAACATTATTGCAATGATGATTTTTATTTTGACCGCATAATTGTAATTTACAACAGTAATATATTTCTGTCTTAATTACACTCATTTAAAAAACAAGGTTATAGGAGCCCAATAAAACTTTAAGAAATAACAATATGATTATAGTAGTATTACTCAGATTTAAATTGGGCCTCTAATACGCGAACCGGAACACTATACAACTAAAAAGAGATTGGAAGGCTATTTTAAAGGCCACTTACAAAGTCAACACTAAGAAAGAAGTTTCTTTAATCGATTTTCATTGCATGCCTGTTACCATTTATTGACCAGTTCAACATAAATGCCCGACGTGGAAGGCCTGGTTTACCGTGATTTATACGTCGAAGGGGCGTTTGAGCACGACGCTCTAACAATGCCCCTTAGATGTTATAAATTCACTGTCAAACCGCTCACCGATTAGCTTGTAGACAGACGGGTTATTCCATTTACGTAGTAAGGTTTCACAAAATAAAATGGAGCAAATAAAGTGTAATGATATTATTAAAAACAGTATTCTTCCACCAAACAGTGTAGTTCCTCAGAATCAGTTGTGGTTGCTACAAAGTGGTTGTCGAGCAGCACACAAAGCAAACAAATGTGTGTGTTTGTAGAGTCATTTACAACAGCTTCGAATGCTGCTCAGCCAATCAGAATCAAGCACCGAAACTCTCCGCTTTATAAAAGTGTCATTGAATCATTGAAATATAACTTAAAATATCAGGTGATTCTTTAAGTAAATATTATGTTGAAAGGGTTCATCAAACAAATGAAGAGTTCATTTGCAAAAACCGATAACTGCGTTTTAATTTTTTTTCCAAAAATCACGTTTTTAATTTTTTTTATTGCGCATTCCAAGTAAAATCAATCAAACTGCAGTTAGGTTGTTTTGATTAAGTAATAATAACTTAACAAATACCGGTAATTTTACTAAATAATGGGTTTTTTAACATATTTACAGTTGGTTTATACTCAAAAGCAGATAACTCCACATTTTATGTTTTAGAGTTTAAAAAAACACTCGTTTATTCTTTGTAATCTCCTCAGATGACAATGCAGATACCTGACAAACGTTGTTGTGATCGTAAACTGTATGGATGTGATTACACGCAGCACACGGAGCGTTTCCCTCATCAGTGTAACGCGCTGCTTTTGCAAGCTACCGAGAAAACCTTTCAGCTTTTATTTCCCTTTTTCACCCTGAAGAAGATATCACAAGCTCATCAAGTTCGTCGAAATGATCCATACTCGATCACTTTTAGTCAGCTTTGACAAAACTCCTCCTAGCTAGAGTGTCTTTTTAAAGTGACTGGCAGCCTTGTCACCTGACCTGAATACAGATTCGTTAAAATGGACTTATCGGCTTCTGTTCAAAAAACAACAAGGGCGCTTGTCGGCTTCTGCAATAAAACCTGAACTCGCGATGCCTTGAAAGTGGACAAAACCAGCTTTTTTGACTAAAGTTGTTTAGGGTCAATCGCTCCTACCTGTGGAGAATATGCCGGCAGCAGCTCTTATTGCTCTTTGTTTTTTAAGTGCCGTTTATTCGTTTTTTTGGACCAATGGAACTCTCAATGTCACATTATGCCCAAAAAAAAATTTTTTCCCCTGCCGGCATCCAGGTATTTTTCAAATGCCGGTTTATGTTGCTATCGTATTGGATGACTTTTGGTAGCACCATTTAACAACATGCTAATTACAAAGAGCTTCTGCTGTCTGTAGGTAAGCAGTTCCGCGTGCTGTTCTTGAGCACCGTTCGCACCCGTCACACCTGCAAACACAAGCAGACGGCCATCAAGAGGAAGGAGCAGCTGGTGGAGGACTCCACTGAAGACCTGGACTACGGCTTCCTGTCCAACTACAAGCTGCTGAACACCGCCATCACTCGAGCGCAGTCCCTGGTGGCCGTGGTGGGAGACCCCATCGCTCTCTGCTCGGTGGGGCGCTGCAGGTAAGCCGGCACTTTTTAAATAGCCTTAAATGTGTTGAAGTAAAATGTAAACTGTTGATGGGGTTTGTTTCAGCATTTCTGCAATATGAACCGAAACTCAAAAAAACAGTAGAGTCATTGCACTCTGAATGTTGTCGCACTCGCTGATGTGAATAGGCCTTAATCATTTGTGGCTAAGCCTGGATTAGTGGTCGAACGATATATCGCCAAAGCCGATATATCGGCCGATATTTGGCATTTTTCAAATATCGGCATCGGCCGATAAGTTTTCCTGTTTGTCCGATGAAGCTAGCGCCTGGCACGCCGTGTCACATTCTCCATGTTCACGTCCGTCGTTAACAGGCGGAACGGCTCCCTGTCAGTGTGAATTGAATATGGACTGGAGGAGAGTTCAGCTTCACTGGAGATGTGTGATCGACAAACTTTAAACTTGTGATTTTAAATTATGCTG
Organism: Sinocyclocheilus anophthalmus; assembly: GCA_018155175.1. NCBI lineage: Eukaryota > Metazoa > Chordata > Actinopteri > Cypriniformes > Cyprinidae > Sinocyclocheilus > Sinocyclocheilus anophthalmus. Next base: position 19,558 of record JADLZN010004775.1, read on the forward strand.
CGCTTCATGCTTTTGACCAATGTCATATTCATGTCATTTTCATTGTGTTCTGTATGTAAAATGAGTGTTACCTTGGCTTTATTTGAAAAAATATGATTCCCAATGCACACAAACTTCCCAGATTACAGAGTGCCCTGTTGGTTACGGTGTTTACTTCCTTTTTTTTAATTATATTTTTATTAAATATTGATTTATTTGTGAAAAGTATAAGAATTGAACTAAGACATATAATAAAATAAATAATTAATCGTCGTTATGTCAGCCATCGGCAACCTTGCTTTCCAAGATATCGGCATCGGCTGTCTAAAAACCCATTTTGGTCAACCGCTAGTCTGGATGTGTGTGCTGGACAGACAGTGGCTCGTTGCTCTCTGGTTTTGGTGAGTACCTGTGTAGTCGGTTTCCCCACAGGAAGAGCTGTCCCTCTGCCTTCCCATCATGCACTTCACCGCTGTCAGATTCAACTAATACGCTCCTCACGCACAGACGCTTCAGACATTGCTTCTACAGGAGGGACATCAAATCGTTTGGCACCTCTCTTCAGGGTTCTGTTAGGAGGACGGTGTGAAGCTAATGCACTTGTTGCACAGAACAAGCTATTCCCATAACACCCTGCTCACCCCAAGTAATGCCACACCAATGGGTGGTCAACCTACGCTGTCAAGATAATGGAGAAGGACTCGCCAAATCTTATCAAAGTGATCCAATATGTTTAAAAAAAAAAGTAACAGATTTGTTTCATAAATGTTCATAACTTTACCGTTTCTTTCACCCTGTTTTTTACAGATGGAATTATTTATTTATTTACTTTGACTGTATATATGTGTTCATTTGCAACAATAAGCCCGTATACCCCTGCATTTGGCAGGATTTGTTTAATTCCGTCTGATGGTTCTCTCTTAAGCGAACGGATGCCGCCCTCCCGCAGAACACAAGATCCGGGGCGAGGTGGATCAGACCGAACTCCTCCCACCTTCCATGGTACCTAAACCATATACCCTTCTATCCACCCCCTGATCCCGAAACCTAACCAGTCCCAACCTAAACCTACCCCGGCTCCACCCCCTGATCCCTACCCTACCCTCTCCACACCCTAAACCTACCTCCCACCCCCTGATCCCTAACCCCATATCCCCCTAAACCTACCGGTGCTCCACCCCCTGAGCCCTAACCTACCACTCCCCGCCTAAACCAACCCGTCTCCCCCCCGATCCCTAAACCCACCCATCTCCACCCCAAAACCTATCCTTCTCCACCCCTGATTCCTAAACTTACCCATCTCCACCCCTAAACCTACCCTTCTCCACCCCCTGATCCCTAAACCCAACCATCTCCACCCCTAAAACCTACCCATCTCCACCCCTAAAACCTACCAATCTCCACCCCTAACCCTATCAATCTCCACCCCCTGATGTGGACCAACCGCCCGCCCCCTGGATCTTTTGTTCTGCTGTGAGGGGCTACTGAGCGAACCTGCTCCCGTGTTTTTGTTCATTTGTTGAAAGGAAGCCAGTTATTATATCACATTCTCAATGCAAAGCGATGTCTGTAGATCTGTCTGTTTGGAATCTCAGACTGATTTTGTTTCTGTGAAAAATGTCTAATTCTGTCATGTGAAATTGCGCACATTTTCTGCATGGAATTGCTTGATGACATTTGCAGTATGCAAAAAAAAAAAAAATCTATATCTAGCTATAGCTAGATCCCACAAGCCCTGCGTCACATGTTAGAACCAAAAAAAATTTCACTTTTTTTTTTAACATCCTAATGAAATTTGATCAACCTGCCAAATGTTAAACCATTTTTAAAACCATTTAATTTGTATTCTTTTTTTTTTTATCCATTCACTGAATTATACATGCGACATAAGGTTGTGATAACAATGTAATGCATTACGTTAAGAGCTCTTTATTCTGTCCTGTATCACATACTATTTTTTTTTTTTCTTCAAATATTGATTAAATGATCATCCTGGGATTGAAGAATCAATGGCAACACTTTAGATTAGGGAACACATATTAACTAAGAGTTTTCCCTCAATAAACTCCTAATTAGCTGCTAATTAATACTTAGTAAGGTAGTTCTTAAGGTTAGGTATTGGGTAGGATTAAGGATGTAAAATATGGTCATGCAGAATAAGGCATTAATATGTGCTTTGTAGGTATTATTAAACAGCCAGTATGCTAGTAATATGTATGCTAATTAGCAACTAGTTAATAGTGTGTAGTGTTCCCTGATCTGAAGTGTTACTGAATAAATACAAGGTCGTCCAAAGACACAATGAATCAAATTTTTTGTTTTTTATATATATAGTCTAAATTTAACCCATCCCTAATAGCAAAGCTACAAATACAAGAGAACAGTGAGTGAAGTTATCTAGCTGGCAGGAAGGTAACAATCCCCTATCTCTGTGACCTTTGACCTCTTGTGTTTTAGCTCTTTGTGCCGGTTCTCTGACATGAATATGATGGTTTTTATTGCGTGTCGGTCCGGTTAGGCTTGTGTGTGTTTGTGTGGTGTGTGTGTTTGTGTGTGTGTGTTGTTTTATTTAGTGTGTTTGGCACTCCTCAGAGTCCGGTCTGTCACTTGGCTGGCAGCCCTCTGCTCCTCCGGCTCTATCCTCCCCGCTGTCGCTATGGAGACAGACTCGCATCAACCAATGGCTAGAGCCCGGCCACAGGAGATGTGTGTGCGCTGAGGACTCTATGCTGTGAGCAAGCTGAATGGACAGTAGGGCTGTCAAAGTGTCTACAATTTATTAAATGTTTAACTTAAATATTCCAATATTCGAGGTATATTTCAAATTTAAAGGCATACTTTCAGTTATGTGGGAAAAACATCTTTGCTTCTCTCCTGAGAGCCACACGATGGCGCATGAGCAAATATTATGCACCGTTCTTCAAAGCGTAATAAAATACACGACCCATCTTTAAAAAAAAACAGTGCATAATGTTTTACAATTTGTTTTAAAACCATATAGCATTATAACTTTGCTTGTTATGCATCGCAAGTATGCCTATAGTTAATACAGGACCAAAACCAATCACAAAAGAACTTCTTCATTTTACAAACGGAATGCAGTTGCTGGGGAAACCGCCATGACAAACCCGCCATAGTGAACTACATTAAGTTACATGCTTCCTAACATGCTGCTCTCTCGTGCTCGTGCAGGCGTGTGATAGATGTCCCTCTAGAAAATGCGATGAATATGCGTTCTGTATGAACAGCTTGGTTTCGGTTTTGACGTAAACAAAATCATCTCCGCATTCATGTTCTCTTTTTCCGCAATATTTTGAATGAACAACACTGGATAGGCTAACAAAAATTGGCTGGTCAACGCATTTCGTGGCCCACCGTCAAAGCGTGCGATACAAAGTTTTGTGCATTCGAAATGTGGATTTTTTTTTATTCGACGAATATTCGAAATTCTAATATTTTTATTTTTTTGACAGCCCTAAATGGACAGCTTTGTTTAACTGACTTCAGTAATCGAAGCGTTGACCTCATGACATGACGGATGATGGCCACTCCAGCTGAAGTGCTTAGATGGTTCCAAAATGTTTTGTAATGTAAAGTATTTTTTGTTTTTATAGATCAATATATGGTTTAATTTCATGAAAACATGTTCAAACATGTCCACCGAATGGATAACTGTACTTGTAACGTTTATTTTTGCTTACAAAAAAAAATGACACAATGTTTGTGATAATGAAGAATTTGGGGGCTTAAATGGCAATGACAATGTCAAAATTGTTACGTAAAAAAAAAAAAAAAAAAAAAAGGCTTTATTAATCAAAGTTATAGTTTTCTTGTTTTTCCGTTGCTTTATTTTATATAGATATATCTAATATATATATATATCTATATATATATATACACCGGGGTTATTTTTAATTTACTGAGGTATGTAAAAAATATTTTTATATCCATATAAATAATATGGTATTTATGTATGATTTATTAATGACCTAAACATGTTTTTGAGAGGTTTCATGATATTTCTTTATTTACATATGACAGATTAATATGTGTTTGCTGCAGTTCTTAGCTGGATGTTGTATAATAACCCCGAAACCTAAAGAAAAACAAATTATATTTACTGGATACTGGAGTTAAGACTTTTTTAGGTTAAAATCAGCATTACAAAAGTAGACAGAAGAAAGAATTTTGGCGGTCAAATGTAACATTGTCATGGACATGTCACAATGGGGGAAAAAATCTTTATGATTTTAAAAATAGGCTTTAATTTATTTAGCTAAATATAGTTTCTTGCTACTTTTTTTTTGTATATTTTTGGGGTATTTTCCCTGTCCCAGACATGTTCTTGATGGGTTTTCACAAGATTTCTTTATAAATCTATGGCAGATAAATATGTGTTTGCTGCGGTTCTAGATGGCTGCTGTATAACAAATCCACTGTCTACAAGCTGTTTTGCATCTAATTCAGTCTGTCACTGTGGCTTCAGCTTGTCAACTCCTCATCAAGCTCCTGATTATTTCAATCAGTTCCGCTTCCTCAAGGCCTCATCATATTATCTGAAATGAGTTCTGCTGTCTGAGGAGGAGGGGGCACAAACTATTGCTCACGGAGTTGGCATGTATTGCGAACACTAACTCAACTTGATGTGTCGAACTGTATGGTGCTGATAGTGCTCGCGTTGTTGTTGTGTGACACTGGAAGATGTAAGAACGTGTGTAGCACTGCTGTGATCGCGACAGATTGCCTCATACAGGGACGGTAACGCATAGCATGTCTGCTTGAGTTCTGTTAGAATTTGGCATTAACTGACAAGTGGGTAAACCCTTAAAGGGGTCATATGACTTTCTAAATAGAACATTATTGTGTGTATTCGGTAGAGCCCAAACGATATGGGTTTTTTTGGGCCGATACCGATATTAGGGAGTAAAAAAGCCCGATATTCTTTGTGTAGTTATAGTACGACCGGTCACAGTTGGACACTTTCCCATTCGTGTGTCCAAACATTTGACTGGTACTATATTTAGAATACAGTATATACATAAACAGAATATATTTACATAAACACATTTTTTGCAATGATACTCAAATGTGGTGATCAAACACTTAAATGACGTGACAGAGATACGTAATGGAGGCAGGGCATTTAACAATTTAACAATACACTTTATTATTCAAAATGAGTCTGACATCAGTGTACTTAACAGTAAAGTTTAAGTTTATTCAACTTTAATTCAATTCAATTCAACTTTATTCCGTTGAAGTTTATTTCACTTTGGAACATTCATTCACGGATTGTCTTCACACACAGACGAAACTTACTAGAGATGTGTGAAATGTGACATAACATACCTCTGTAAATAAATACAAATTAAATTCACGTCTCGCACACTTTAATGCCCTTTGAATGTAACGTGTACGTTCCCTTGGAATTGGAATCATGGCGGAATTTCATGTGATGTCCACTTCGCAGGGCACTTATGGTTGAATAAGACAACGCTTGAATGCTGCATGAACAAGATATCTCCTTACTGAAGTGAAAGTGTTGACTGGTGTCACTATCTCGCGAACGCGCCAGCGGATCCCAACTAAATTTGGGGGATCCCTTCAGCTCGAGGAGCCATCTCGAACGCCACCCTCCGCGCATCGGTAGCCCCCGGGATCGCTTGATCGGTCGGCGCCGGGAATTTAACCACCCGTAACTCCCGAACCCCAGGGGCTATCGACACAGGGGTGGTCTCATTCGAAAGCGGGCCTCTAGATGATTCGCGTTCGAGAGGGTTCCTCAAGCTGAAGGGATCCCCCGAATTTGGTGCAGATTCGCCACGCCGTTACGGAGATATGGCCGTTCAAGTTTCACATGGTTTAAAAATGACCAAGCTTAGAAGCGTTTTCATCCAGAAGTACACCACGTAGATCTGCTGGACCAACTAAGTAATTACACCATTTCAAGCATTTATCAATGATTATAAGGTTCTCGTAAAAGTAATTTAATAGCGCGGCTTATACGCCGATGCCGATATATCGGCGACAGGCTCATATCGGCCGATAATATCGGCAAAACGATATATCGGTCGGGCTCTAGTATTAGGTGTAATGAAACGTTTATGCGGTTTAAGGTTAAAAAAACACATTATTTTCCACATACTGTACATTATTGTTTCTCCGCTATGTCCCGCCTTTCTGACACGCGTCGAGTTTTACAAAGCCTCCTCTGGCTGAAAGCTCGGTGTGCTGTGATTGGCCAGCTATCCAGTGTGTTGTGATTGGCCGAATACCATATTCAGTGTGACGGAAATGTTACGCCTCATATTCACGGATAAAACATTTTGGCCCCTCATGGCCCCCTCTTTACTAGAATTGCCTCAGGCTTAAACTCACATCGGTCGACCACTGATGCTGTCAAGCGATCCCGACCTGTGCATTATCTTCAAGCATCTCTTAGCAACCTTAAACTCACCAAATTATTGCAGCTTCAAATGCTACAAGAGGCAGGAGAGATCAGCAGCTAAATTACACGGTGACGCATCGAGTTTCTCCAGCTCTGAGTCATGGTGGAGGTCTGAGATTGTTTGAGATTGATGTCACTGGAGTCAGGATTGTGAATTTGCCCTTTCCAAGCTGCAGCGATAATGAAATACAGCAATTAGGGGGAGAATCAGTCATATTTCTGTCTTGCATGTGTCAGTGGGGCTTTACCAGTCAGCCGTGAGATCAGATTTGGTTTCTGAAGTTGCGTGTTAACCTGCTTGTGTGACTTTGATTCATTTGTAACTCAATAATTTGATGCACGACTCTATTGTTTTCACTCTTGACCGAGTGACCGAGTCACTAGCTCCAGTCTGAATACGAGCAGCATCTCATTTCGTTCTTCAAGGGTTCCAGTTCTATGCCTTGTTTTACATACTGGATTAATAATAGATGCTTTTACCCCTCGGCGATTCTCAGAATGGAAATCTGTACTGTAGAGTAACTAGCTAAAAGTAGTTATCTGACTAACTCAAGCAACAAGCAACGGTGCACCACAACAAAGCACTGTATTTCTGGTTTAAAAATCACATCGTATTTCACACACAAGTCTGAAAGCTGTGTGAGCTGAAGGAATAACCAGATGCTTTCTTAAACTGTTCTCTTTCTTTCTGTGGAATTGGAAAGTCCAATGAATTCTAGTGAAGGAGTTTTCAGACAGTTCATGTAAATTATCCCATTTAAGCAGCAATCCCTGCATGGCATTATAATTGTTGGTTTCCCTTGCTGTGTTAGCCATACACCAAAAGAGCTTTAGGTGATTTTTCCCCCCCCGCCTCTTACGGGATTATATATTTATTTATTTTACAGATGAATGCAAAGCATCTCTGAAGGTTAAAAAAATGCTGAATTTCACTGCCTATAATATAAACTTTTTTTCAGCTCACAGTAGGACTGATCAATAGATGTCAGCTATGCTTGTTAGTTTCAACAAGCATTTGTGTTACATAAATCATCTCTACCATGCTTTTATTTTTATTTTATCCAACTTGTTGTGTTTCTTTAAAGCAGCAAATAAGTAATTTTATTACAAGCTAACCTGTGCCATAAATGAAATAAAACTGTTGAATAAAATACTAACATGCTGACAAAGTGTACGAAAGAAGATGAATAAGTTCAGCAGAACGTTTGTGCCTGTTCATACAGCTTCTTTCAAATATTGGAGGTTAGAGATTGTTAACGCATGTTTGTGGTCAGAATGAAAGGCTTGGATTGCTTGTTTTTGACAAAAAAAAAACAAAAGAACATTAGAGAAGTGGTCAAATGTATCACTGTAGTCTATTCCGCTTGGTGGCGTGACTGCCTTACACCTTTGCTGATCTCAGATCTGTCTGTCCAGCTGATGATGATCAGCTTTGTTCTTCTCTTTCTGTCTCAGTCACACAGTTGCTCATAAGGGGCCTCTCATCTGAGGAAGGGTAGTGTTTAACGTCTTAAAAAGCCTTTTCTTTATGTTAACTGCCATGTTGGCACTGTTCCTTAAATAGAGCTTTAAAGGCTCATTTCCCTCCTGAACCTTCTATTTGTGCTTGTTTCTTTCTAATACTTTCATGACGTCAATAATGCTGCTTTTTGTGGACTGCACTTAAAACCTCTTTGATAGCTAGATAGATAGATAGATAGATAGAGAGAAGATAGATAGATAGATAGATGATAGATAGATAGATAGCCCCTAAAGATTTACAATATATAGATATATTTCTGCAACCCTATCTTCTATCTATCTATCTATCTATCTATCGGCTATCTATCTCTCTATCTATCTATCTCTCTAA
>JADLZN010004776.1:0-17443 GCA_018155175.1 Sinocyclocheilus anophthalmus
CTTGACAATCTCATAAGGCTGCGGTTCTCTCGGGTCGGGTTGTGCATCTTTTTCTTCACACTTGTTCCGTTCCCTCAACTTGTTAACACTCTTGATACAGCACTTCTGTGAAACAGCCGCTTCTTTGGCATGAATGTTGTGCTTACCCCCTTGGGAAGGGTGTCAATGATTGTCCTTCTTGACAAATTTCGATCAGCAGTCCTTTCCCGCATTATTGTTTTACCTAGTGAACCAAACGGCGACCATTTTGGAAGTTCACCGAACCTGTGCAGGGTTTTGAGATTGAAATTGCTGAGTGCATGTCACCATATCTAATTTGGTGACATATGAATTGGTGGTTTTGTTACATGTGACCAAAGAGTCCACAATTAAAAGAACCAAGACTTAAACTACTTCAGTCTGTGTAAATTGAATTTATTTAATACACGAGTTTAACAAATTGAGTTGAATTACTGAAATAAATGACTTTTCCACGACATTCTAATTTATTAAGATGCACCTGTATATTGTAATCGGTTTAGTAATTTGTTCTTTTACATTATTTACATTTTTAGTGCTATTTTAATTATTTGTTTATTCATTCATTCATTTTATTACTATTAAATTTTTTAATCAGTCTTTAAAACAATTTAATATTAACATAAATAGCAATAAATTAGTTTTTATTACATTTCAAATATGCAAAATAGAAGCATTTTTACTAATGCTCTCAGACTCTTGATCCCCACTGTGTACGTTCGTCTGTGTTGGTTTTCTCCCAGTGTTTTCCAGCCTTGGTGGCATTTAATTAAACTGTAATTCTCTTATGTTTGAACCTTTTTTCCTCATCCCAGGAGTACCACTCAAAAAGCTTTTAAATAAATAATACAAAAATAAGAGTGTTCTCTCATCTTCATTTAAATAGCCAAACCCCCACGGGCCACCGGCCCTTATCACAAAGATACGTGTTATTAGCTTTTTCATCTTCTGTCACTTTCCCTTCGTGTTCCCTTTGCGTTTGCCAGTGTTTATATGTGTGTGTGTGTACGTGTTTGTCAAACTCCTGGGCAATCTCCCAACACAGAATGAAGTCTGATCAGTCCTCCTGATATAAGGGTCATTCTCACCGACCTCTTAAATTATATTCCTGCCTACCTGTATATTAAACCTCTGCTACACGAATGTTTCTATCCATTGCACTCAGCCAAAGGGACAAATAGAGAAGGATAGAAGGGAAAAAATCAATAAGAAAGGATGTTTAAACACCAAGCCACCTTTTTGGATCCTACGTGCTTTTTAGTGAGTTATAAGGCTTTTTACATAAAAAAAGAAGCTGGAAAAGTAAAAAAAAAAACATAAATTGGTGTGTATTTGCTGACGCCAAGCGTACAGGGGTGACGTGAGCAGGACAGGTTGTAACCTGCTCAGTTTTACCTTTTAATCAACATACATTTGCATTTAAATGCTGCTGTTGTGTGCTCTGATTCCGTGAGCTGTAAGTGTGAAAGAAAACTGTGTGTATGTGCGTGTATGGTTAATGGAGGCTAGCGTGAGTCCTTGTATAAGTGGCAATCACTAATTCCATTATCACTTTACCTATTACTGTAGAGGCCGTAGAGAAATGCCGCCCAGTGTAATTATCAGCCACGTTTACAGGCCATATCCTCAATTACACATTACTGCTCTCAAATCTCCCCATTCAACACTTGTAGGACTACATGTGTGTGCTTGTGTGTAAGTGATAGGGCCTGCCTTAACACGCAAAAGAAAGTTCTGTTTACCTTGTTTTGCATCTGTATCTCAGCCTTGCTACACGGCAATCGGGACAATGGCATGTCACCATCATTCGCTAATAATAAGAAGAACGTAGCACCGCGAGGAATCGTTTTCCCTGGCACAAGGGCAAGCGGTAATCGTTTAATGGTCTTGTATTGTCTTTGATTGCGGATGGTGCCCACTTTGGACCATCCAGTAAAGTATTCCAAGACTGTGCAATAAGTGTTTTTGTACATGTGAAATTGCCGGGGCCAAATTCTTATAGTACTCTGCATGTATTACCTACCAAGTGAGTGATTCGATACAATGTATTTTTGTCTGTCTGTTTTAGGCCCATCGAGATATTACTGATTGCTGGTGGGTACGAAAAAATTCAAGGAACACACCTACATGTTTTTCTATGCTTATCCCTATTAAAAAAGGTCTATTCTTGAAAACCATTTCTTATTCCTAAGTAATAGTTCAATCTATTACATACTTGACTGGACTATCACTCGAAACTTACTGAGTAAAATTCAATGAACAATTTGGAGTACTACTTGTGCCATCCCATTCTTAATGTAGCTTAAATTCTTTATGTCACTATTTATGAGGATGGTATGATTCTCTGATATCATTCGTTAAGGGTGCATATCATGAAAATCTGACTTTTCCAGATTTTATGTGCTATAATCAGGTCCCCAGTGCATTTACCAAACAAGGAAACGTGAAAAAGATTTTACCCAGTAACTTTGTTTTGGGAAGCCTGTTTCTGCAAGCGTCTGAGAAAACGAGAACGTCTGATTTCACTCCCTTGGTGACGATGCAAAGGGATCTCATTATAATATTACCATCCCTTAATCTGTAAGTTTACACCCACGGCGCAGAGTTGCCAAGTCCCTATTATACGTGACTTTGGGCTTCTTTTTTGTAAAGTTGCGGTTTTTTGGGCTTATTTTAAAAAATGTGGTTGCTTGTTATGAAAACCTGACAAGCAACTTAGTTTCTTTTCATTTATGTTCACCGTATTCTCCAATGCATTGAATGACACTCTATCTGCTCGCAGTTAATAGCCAACCAGTGCAATAACATAAATGCTGCAGCATAATTTGCCACATATTCTCCCCCTCTGCACTGCCTTCTTTTGACGTGATTTGCTTCAAAGCGGAGGACGCGCCGGTACATTGTTTTTCGCAATCGCACAACTATGAGCAGTGCTAATTGCCCTAGGCGAAGTTTGAGCAAAATCTAAGCGCTGTCTTGATGCACTGGACGCGCAGCAGAACACGTTTTAGTAGGCCCAGCCTCGAAGAGACAAGAGACATGACGTTATCATTTAGGTATGTAGATTGCTGCTGCCCACACAGAGCTCACTTAACATCTTCTATTGTCCACTGGTTCCCTTCACATACATAAACCGCCTGGTTTTTTGTTAACTCATGTGGTTTTAACGCTAAACTTGGTGTGACAGAGACTGATTTCGGTAACTCGCATGCTTTAATCTGCTGTTCTGTCCCTGGTCGCTCAAAAACCATATAACATAAGTTTACACTCTAAACGCATAGTTTTCAGCGTCTAAATCCGGATAATCATCTTTTTTTTAATTTAAAGCAGTCCTGAGCGGTAATGGCTGCCCGCGCTTTCTGGAGGGGGCAGGGGACACAGCTGCTCATTTTCATTTAAAGAGACATGCTCTAATACAGCGTGGTTCTGCTTCCACTCAAAATAGGCATTTTCAAAATGATATAATAAAATGTCTGTGGAGTATTTTGAGCTGAAATTTGACACATTCTGGGGACACCAGAGACTTATAGTACATATTGTAAAAAGGGGCATCATCACGTAGTCCTCCTTTTAACTGCAAGACTGTAAAGGGTAACTGGCCATGCGGTAGAATACTGCAATAGTGCCGACGTTAACACAATCGCAAAACTGCAGCCGACTTCTGTACAAGTAAAGTGCATTCAACCACCCATGAAGTTGTTAAAATGGACAACTGAAGGATGGTTTAGTACCAATTGCCGGTCGTTTATTAAGGACACAGATCCGTTTGTATATGTTTTTCAATCCTTTAATAATTTATTTTTCACTAAGTATTGTTAGTATTATTTTATTCTTGATTCTAATTATATCATATTGTATTTCCTATTCTATTTTTTAGATTTCGTGAGCTGTAGTTTTATATATCTTATACTTAGCTTTTAAGCTATCGCCATTTTAGCTTTTCTTCTTTTTGATTTGTTTCAAATCTTTGTTTAACTTGAATGTATTTCTGTACCAAAAAAATGATTACTAGTTCGTTAACAATAACCACAACCATGATTCTCCCTGGCCGCAGCATGATAAACACAGTATACATATTTAATTGTTGAGGTTATCTGATCCGGCCTTTTCCCCTGACATTTGTCTTTTCCGTTTGCATGTAGCCGCTGTGTCAGTTAGAGCGCGGAGAAGGATGATGTCTCTGGGTAGTCTACGTTGGAATCTTCAGCTGCATGTCTTGTTCTGGACAGAGAGCTCGTCCTCGAGCATCCTAAGAGCGTCACCACATAAAGAGTGAGCAGGCTTGGTAGAGAGGAATCATTAGTATAGTGTCCTCTCTCTGCTCTCTCTCTTTCCCTAGCCTCCCGTCATCACGAGAAAACCTTCCTTTTTGTATTACTTCTGAAATCGGTTATTTAGTATACATTGTTCCGTCATGAATTCCTTTGCTTTAGAAACCTCATCCTTAAACTTCCCCGCGTGGCTCTATCGCTTCCCCTTATCCGGATTTCACTCCTTTGTTCCGACCATCTAAAACAGTTACTAATTAAACAGCAGCTTTCCATCCGTTAATAACTGTAAGCCCTTCTCAACACAAAGTAATAGTTTGAATTGCGTTGGTCTAGTAGTCTTTTGTCCAAATTACTTTTTGATTCCACTAAATGCAGTGTAAATGAAGGGACTGGGCTGGTATTTGAACTCAGCGCTGCAAACATACTGTAGCCCCCTACATTCTGCCTCGTTGCCTCTGATGAAATCCTCCTCTATACCACATTTTTAAACTTGTCTACAGTTTTTGGCTTTTTTGCCAAAAGTTGCGTTTTTTCTGTTTTTTTTTTTTTTTTTTGGTGGGTTGTCGGTCATATGGTGTTTACTACATTCGTCCCCAGGCCTTTGACGGTGGAATTTTCCATTGATTGCCTTGCATGAAAATGTTTCTGTAGAATTGTGTTGCGATAGTTAATTTTAAATGAAGACCTCTGTTTTGGTTGATGTTGTTGGGGTGTTTGTTTTTTTGTCACTTTTCTGTGGCTGTCTTAACACATTTTTTCCTCGCTTTCATCCCACTTATTGACTTTGGTGTTCAGAGTTCATCATGTAATCGCATCACCAGAGAGATTGTTCCCAGTGTTATTGCTGAAAAGTTCCTGCTTGTTTGGCTCTTTCTCTTCCATGGAGCTTCCATGTCCCTCAACCTTGCGCAATCCCACAAATTCTGGATGGGCGTTCCCGACGCCCTACGCTCTGCACTGGGCTCTTCTTGAAGGTCCCAGTTGATAGCTTCAAGGCCAGTTTATCACACAGTATCCCACAACATCTTATACATGATAGCCTTTCCTATCTCGTTGTCTTGATTGGGTTTATTGACTGAGCTATGCTTTAGCATGTACGCCGACCGTTTTTCCGGGCATTTTTCTTTAATTTCAAACAATATACACATTTTTGCTTTGAATGCACCCGATGCAAGCAGAAATATAGCAATATGTATGACTATTGCGTGTTTAAATATGCTTTGGGATTTGTAGGCTGCTTAGAACTAACATTTAACAATTAAATTTTTAGTTTACTATCAAGCAACTCTGACTTGTGAGAGGGGCGAAACTTGAAGTGTCCACTGTTTTACCCTTACGCTGTTAATTAGGCAATCAAAATTATCTTTAAGGCATAGTTCCCCCACAATAAAGCTCCTCAGTACAACCTGTGTGTTGCTGTCTTCAGCAGCAACACAGAAAGAGAAGAAATTTTGAAGAATGGCTGCGCGCTCTTTACAGCAGATAAGTGAAAAGGGATCGGGCATGTCAAAGCTCCACAACACATAAACATCAAAGTATTATCATTAGTAGCCCATAGACACTATTTTTCAAGTCCTTCTGAAGCTATAGAGGACTTTCTTGTGAGGAAAAAGACTCTCAAGCTTACATATGGGGTGTATTCATGGACATCATCCTATGCATTTTTGGAAACGGTCGGCAAACTATTTCAATTATAATGATAATTTTCGCTGGTTTCCTCACACCAAACTATTGTCGATTGTATTACACACTCATATCGGACCACATTAATGAACTATTTTGATTTTATAACTCGCAACACCAATACCAGTCACTTTCATTGTATGGAAAAGATGGCGAGTACATTTTTCTAAAGATCTACACTAAAGAAATAAAGTCATATGAGTTTGGAACGAGTTAGGAAATGAGGACACAATTTTAACTGTCCCGTTAAATTTTTAGTGTAGTACATTAAATCTAAGTTGCCCATAGAGAAATATTGGAATGCATTATCACATGAACATTTTATAACATGTCAAATCAATTAAGCAAATTTCTGCGGATGAAAGTGAAGGATCGCTGAGGATCGTCTGATTATCCTCTGGCCAGCTCCTTTGTCCATCTGCCAGTATTTATGAGTTGAGATGACTCTCTCTCTGTTGCTCTTTATCTCTTTGTCTGTCAGAGCTAAGTGAGAGTGCTTGCGAAGAGCCTTTGACATTTGAGAAGAATCATAGCATAATCAAACACCTTCCACGGTGCTCTTTGTGTCTGTTTGTCTCTCCCTCTCTCCCTGTCCCATTTCTTTTCTGATTTTCCCTTTTTTTGTCACTCACTGTCTCATTGCATACTCCTCTGCTGTCACCTTTATTCATTTTGCTATCTTTATTTTTTGCTTAGGTTTGAAACATTGTTTTCTTGGTCAGTCTCTTTTAGCCTCATGCAAATATAATACAACTTATCAACCATAGTTTGCTAGCATGCATATTAAGATGCTTTACCATGCTGTTATGGAGATGATTCATTTTCCATAATTGCACAAATGCAACTCAATTGATGTATAAAAACTTTCAGTTTGCATTAATTAGAGATTTTTATGTATATCAGTAACATTGTGGCATGACATTTAGGTCTTGGCTACAGTTTTACATAAATATGCATCAAAAGCATCCAGTCATTCTGAAGAGAAGGTACTAGCATGCTTCGGTGAGTACATTCACCCAGTGCTGTCACAGAAATAGATGATTTTTAAATGATGGAGTAAACTATTATTTCAGTTGCAATCAACATCAAGAGGGTTGCCAAAATGCATTTCGATAGCACTTGACCTGCAGAATTCACCCTCCCCTGCAGCATAGTCCATAAATCATCTGTGCCATGTACTTGAGGAATGAGTAATTTAATTACAGGCAATGTCCCGGACAAATGCTGGTGGCTGAGATTGCTAAATCTTCCCTGTCATATCACTGGACACTGTATCGGCTCCGTTCGTATGAATATGGTCCGTAAAGCCGGTGCCCACATCTGACTCTTATTTGGCGAAAACCCGCCACCTATCCATGAAAGCCGCTTTTTTCTTTTTTTTTTTTTGTTCTTTTAACAAGGAGCCAGTACAAAACTATTTTGTATCTTTTAGGTGCTTTCCTGAATGTGTCGCATAACCTTTATACATGTGCAGGTTGCTTTGGTCACAATTCAGCGCTAATAAGAAAATGCATGCTTCCTGTACTGGGTCATACATATTAAATGGGCTTTATCATTATATCAGGAACATAGTCTTGGTTAAATGAGTTAATTTATTGTACGGTGAAACATACTGCAAGCGGCAAAATGGGTAGTCTGAAATGTTGAATAGGATTTAAACCCCCACATAAGTAATTAGTCCCCTGGACTGCATCCACAATTTCCTACTCAGAGTAGCTACTTCTTTTGATGTTTATAGTAAAGTTATCTACCATACTATAGTTGTACATGTTGTCATTGTCATGTGACACTACCAGGCCATTTGTGTCACTTCACTTTCCATTCACAGCTCTCGCCTGGGGCCCTCGTAGGATTGGTAAACTGGATTCGCCTTCCGAAGTCTGGACATGGAGTAGTAGGTCTGCTGGACCTTTTTTGCCTACTGTTGTAGAATGCTGTGAATTCAAGTAATGACTGCTGTCCTTCAAGACTACTGTCCCTGTACTTGCTAAGATATTAAGGATCCTCAAGAAGAAGAATTTCCGACATCGTAGACTATTCTTATGTATTTAATATTTTCTGTACTTTATCTTTTAACTTTTACCGTTTGATGTCTGATTATTTATGTACTGTAGATTTAAAATAGGTGACCAAATTCTAGCTTTCCAAAAAAGGACTGGGGGTCGGGGTTCTGGGTGGGGGGGGCCGGTTGTAGGGGCGGGGTTTTCGCTAACACACTAATATCATAGGCAATATTTTTTTTTTGTTTGCTTGCTTGTTTTATTTTTTAAGAATCAATATAAAATATGATTATATACTGTTCCCTCTACCGGCAGGAGTCAACTTTGACTGATCACAGGTCGAGAATAAGGAGAGATGACTGACATTTTTGGCGATTAAGAAATCCTAGTCGGACGCATTTTTTTAGATCCAAAAAGAGGCCAAAGGATCCGAACAAAGGCCTTATGTCACCCTATTGAAAGAATCTGTTATGAAATAATATGGCAGCCACTGTGGAAATAATATATTTCAACACAAATAGAATTGGTTTCTAGCGATTTATACATGACACCTACATTTGTGTGAGGTGTTGATGTATTATATTCAAAAATCAGTAGTAATTACAGAGTTTTATTTGGTGTGCTTCTGTTGGAACTCGATAACCAGTGTTACCAATTTTTCAGTAAACCACTGTTTAATTAAAAAATAAGCAATTTTATGTTTAGTTTTTCCCCCCGATGTAGCGAACCGTGATGTCAAAACCGAGGCATGTCCGACCGGTCCCCAGTGTTGTACCGTGACCGCTCTCTCTCGCGCCTATATATTAGATTATATATATATATATATAAATATATTATATATGCCACATAATACAGGTGGCCAACATATTTGACAGACTAGTATTTTTTCACCAATCTAAAATGGTTTTTAAAGTCTGTTTATGGTCTATGCTTTTGCCGTCTTTTCTTGAATGAACTAAGAAACGATCAACGGACGACTAATCCAGAACTTGGCAACGTCTCCAAAGACGCTTCAAAACCCCTGCAAAATTACCTTAAAAACTATGGCAAGTGAACCGATGGCAACCAGCTGCTGTTTAAACGGCGAGGATGGTTTCCCCGGGGAAGGATGGTTTACCCATTTATGAATTACTTTAAGTTAATAAAGTTAATTGATAAGAAACGTCTATTTTTGGGCATTATGATTACACAACTCTTTAAGGTAGGAAGTGCCTCAAACTTTTAACAGTACTTTACCTTTGCCGTAGGTTCTTGAGGCGCGAGCTGGGGTACAAGCAAAAATATACTATTGGGGGGTCTAGGATATTGTGCGCCCCACTGTAAATATATATATATATATACATGTAATCATCAGTATATATAACAATTTTTAATTTTTAAATGCAATTATGCCCTGAGCATTTTCAAAAAGTGCAATATTTTTAAAGCAGACCTCGGGGGGGGGTCTACAATATGACCCTTAATGAAAGGATCGCGTGTATTTGGGTTAGCTTCACCAGAAATCTGCAATCTCAGTGGATGGTTGTTGACGACATAAAAACAACCACCTCCACAGTCATTCTGAACAACTCATTACCTCGCTGCTGTTTGCTCTTCCGGTACAGGCAGAGTGTGTTCACTCGTTAGGTGTGACGGCTGCTATTGTCAGCTTGTGTTCTTAGAGCTTTTGTACATGAATGAGTGTGGTGTTAGCAACAATTGCTGGATCCCTCATCCTTATTCACAGTAACAGCGTGCAGAAAGGGTTTGTGTGCACCACCAGTGCAGGATTTAATACAAACTTCCCCCTAAAGGTTTTCAAGGCATCATAAAAACTGTGTTTTTCACTGTGTGAATCCTAGTTGCTGATGTCCTGCTGTCACATGTTTCACTCCTCTCTCGTTTTATCTCTCGTTCTCAGACTGGCCTTACACATTCCACTCCTGTCATTTCTCCTTATTTTCAACTTTTCTCTCCTGCCTCACAAGGGCCATCTGGACCAGCAGCTCTGATAACACAAACTCCACATGTGCTCCTTCGCAGCATCACACTGACTGATATAGTGCACAGCTCTCGTGGATTAGCCGATCGATCGGCTCTAATCAATCCCACAGTGAGAGTGTGCAGGGGAGTAGCGGAGATTTATCTGGCCGTTGATATGAGATTTACAGTGGAGATCAAAATGCCACTTTAATTTTATTGTGCTTTATTTGATATGTTTGTATGTTACTGTATTTCGATAAAATTTAAAAAAGTACAAAGAGCAGTACAAAAAAAACAGTACAGAGCATAATGTTGGCACTAGTGGAGTGTCCAAAGATTCGGAAGGGCATGTTTAATGTGAATTCAACCAAATATATTTAAAAAAGCAAGCAAGCATAAGGAATGAAGGGTGTTTTTCTAAACAGTACAGTGGGGACAAAAATTTTAGGCAGCCAACAATGGTGCAGTTCTGTTCTCCCACTTAAAAGTGAGAGGAGCCTTATTGTCACTCATAGTATACCCAATAGGGGGGGGGGAAGACTCAAGAAAAATAAAAAAAAATCCAGAAAAGCCATGGAATGTTAAAAATAATTAATTGTAAATGCCTCGTAAATAAGTATTTGGTCACCTACACCAGCACATGTTCTCGGCTCTCACAGACCTGTAACATACCTTCTTTAAGGAGGCTCCTCGTCCTCCACTCGTACCTGTAGTAATGGCATCTGTTTAACTCGTTTCTCAGTATAAACGACCACCTTCCAAACCTCAAACAGTCACACTCCAAACTCAAGTTTGGCCAAGACCAAAGAGCTGTCAAAGGTGACACCAGAAACAAAATTGTAGACCTTCACCAGGCTGGGAAGACTGAATCTGCAATAGTAAGCATCTTGGTGTGAAGAATCAACTGTGGGAGCAATTATTAGAAAATGAAGACATACAAGACCACTAATATAACCGCTAATCTCCCTCCATCTGGGGCTCCACGCAAGATCTCACCCGTGGGGTCAAAATTATCACAAGACCTGTGAGCAAAAATCCCAGAACCACACGGGGGACCTAGTGAAGGACCTGCAGAGAGCTGGGACCAAAGTAAAAAAGGCTACCATCAGTAACACACTGCAACGCCAGGGACTCAAATCCTGCAGTGCAAGACGTGTCCCCCTGCTTAAGCCAGTACATGTCCAGGCCCATCTGAATTTTGCCTAGAGAGCATTTGGATGATCCAGAAGAGGATTTTGAGAATGTCATATGGTCAGATGAAACTAAAATATAAATTTTTGGTAAAAACTCAGCTTGTCGTGTTTGGAGTAGAAAGAATGCTGAGTTGCATCCAAAAGACACCATACCTACTGTGAAGCATGGGGTGGAAACATCATGCTTTGGGGCTGTTTTTCTGGAAAGGGACCAGGACGACTGATCCGTGAAAAAGAAAGAATGAATGGGGCCATGTATAGTGAGATTTTGAGTGAAAACCTCCTTCAGCAAGGGCATTGAAGAGAAAACATGGCTGGGTCTTTCAGCATGACAATGATCCCAATCACACCGCCCGGGCAACGAAGGAGTGTTTTCGTAAGAAGCATTTCAAGGTCCTGAGTGGCCTAGCCAGTCTCCAGATCTCAACCCCATAGAAAATCTTTGGAGGGAGTTGAAAATTCTTGTTGCCCAGCGACAGCCCCAAAACAGTACTGCTCTAGAGGAGAAGTGCATGGAGGAATGGGCCAAAATACCACCAACAGTGTGACCGTGTGCAGCCTCCGAAATGTTTTGACCTCTGTTATTGCCAACAAAGGGTATATAACAAATATTGAGATGAAATTTTGTTATTGACCAAATACGTATTTTTGTTTTCCACCTAGTGCATAAATTCTTTAAAAATCCTACAATGTTTTTTTCTGGATTTTTTTTTCTCATTTTGTCTCTCTTAGTTGAGGTATACCTATGATGAAAATACAGGCCTCTCTCATCTTTTTAAGTGGGAGAACTTGCACAATTGGTGGCTGACTAAATACTTTTTTTTTCCCCACTGTATCAAATGATAAGACAATTGTGAATCTTTATATTTCAGTTTATATTTCAAATCATCACTAAAATAAAAAAAGTAGCAATAATAGTCATTTTTACTTGCGGAACCTGACCTCCAGAGCCCAGAGTACTATTAAATGCTCTGGTTAACATAGAAACCCATGAAACTCATACTTTAAATTGCATGTGGACATTGGCCAAACCAACATGACATACAGACTGTTTTAATGCTATTTGAGTGTGGTAAGCAGTTTTTGAGATTTTGGTATTTCCCCAATCAAGTCATAGTTGGTTTTGTTATCCTGAAACCTGGATGTCTGCCAATGAACGGGACTTTTCTTGAAAGGGACGTTGATTGAAGCACTTTAAGAGTTCCCTTAGATTAAAATACATACGAAGATATGAACCGACAGAGAAAACATCTGTCGCATTGAACAGCGTGTGGAGATCAACGAGGTGTGTGCGCATGTGTAGCGTATCGAAAAGCGAGATGGCGGATTTTGTGGCTTTTTTAAATAACACAGGGTATCCTCTCCACCTGGGTCTTTGTTCTGAGCCTGCAGAACTGTCAATCATACACTCCTCCTTTTCTTTAGCTTCAGAAGAGAACTCGCAAGCTGTTGCTCATGTCTTTTTCAATAGCAAGCGCAGGTCGCCAGACAGACAAACCTGTGGGCAAGCAGACAGGGTTCTAAGAGCAGTTCAAAGGAAAGTGCAGTGCTTTGTAGACGTTTGCTGTGATATTTTGACTCCTCCTTTCTATTTCCCTCTCTAAATGAATAGTATTTTATGGTTGATAAGAATCGCTTTTCATCATAATTTATCTAAGAAGAGGTAACTCCTTCGTGGACTGCAGTCAGTTTGGTTCCACCAATTGTAGATATCCTTAAAATATACTATTTTAAAAGGGATATTCACCCAAAAATAAAAATTCAGTAATCATTTACTCACCCGCAGCATCCTATGGTGCATGACTTTTTTCTTTCAGATGAATACAATTGGAGTTATATAAAAAAAAATGTCCTGGCTCTTCCAAGCTTTATAGTGGCAGTGAATGGGGGTCGAGATTTTGAAGTCCAGGTCCAAGTGGATTATGTGCATCCATCCATCATAAAAAGTACTATACACAGCTCCGGGGGTTAATAAAGGCCTCCTGAAGTGAATCAATGTAAGGACCATATCCATTTTACAACTATGGGCCAGATTTACTAACAGTTTGCGCCAGTGCAAACCGTCTTTTGGTGTTAAAATATTACTGTCAGGATTGACTAAAAAGAGTTAAGAGTTAGCGCTGTAAAGGTGTGGACAGTTATTTTTGCGTCTGACCTTATTGAATATGCATTTCTAAGAGTTTCCCATTCAGATGCAAAATTTATGGGAGGAGAATATTACAATGAATCACGCAATGTGATTTAATGTTTGCACTCGTCAAATTACTGATATTTGCGCCATTATTTAACGCCCCAAAAAAACATGTCTTAAAGCAGGCGGTAATTGCCTCTGCTCTTGGTAGATTGCACGTGGTCATTTGGAATTATCGGGTTGGTCTGTGTTTCTGTAACTGTGCCATTTCCAATAAATTCACTGCGAATTTTCCGCTCCCATCGGCGCTTATTGAATTGCCCTCTACCGCTAATTTGCCCTGTTTTTCGTAACTCTGGCCCTAGAAATCGTACTCGTCTAGCTTCCCTCTAACTTTCGTTTGCCACAACAAGGGAATGGCATTCCAGCGATGACTAGGACGTATGTTCGCGTCAGCTTTGGAAAAATTACTGTTAATCTTTCTGGTAAAATTGTGTTTGTTATATTAAAAATTAGCTTAACCTAATATTACTGTAAAGTATGGCCCTGTTTAGAGGGTTCTGATACCCATGCATTAACTAATGTTAATGAATTGAACCAAAAGTGTTTACCATTATATCTTATTTTACTTAATATGGTTGCCTGAATATATAATGAAAGAATAGAAAATTTGACCTTTTACAATAAATAAAGGAGGGAAATTTATAGATTTACATGTGACCAGCTACAGTTTGGAAGGTTCCCTTTACCTAATTGTCCCAAATGAAAATGGATGAATCTGAGAATGAAATATGATCTCCAAAGATCTCATATGGAGAGAAGCCACCATCACTGTAAACGCATGCTACATAAACCATCAGATTTAAGCATGTCTGAGTGATTTAGAGCTTCAGAGTGTTATCTGTGAACCCTAACCCTAATTCAGCTCCATTTGTGTCTCATACACATTGAGAGAGCGAGACAAACACTCAAACTCCGCAGCTGTTTTGTTATTTTAATTTTATAGATAAATATTCCTCATTCAACTGACAATAAAAATATAATAAATATACAATAATATATAATAAATATTGTCTCATTCAGAATATATGTAGCTGCTCAAGATCCAGGCTGATTCAATCCCACATAGTTGCCTCTAAAGTACAGCTGCAAGTATTTCAAAATAATGTACATTATGTGACTATACGTATATATAAAGACCACAATGAATAATGTTATGCTTCCAGTCACTCTTTCTCTCTGCCTGTGTGTGTTTGCATACAGATTGAGGTCTTTGTAAAGGACAGTCTGACAGAAGACACAACACACCTGCGGAATAGTGCTGTACATAGTGAAATGATAGCCATGCTGGATCTTGGCACCATACTGCTTTCCCAGTCCACCCAACACATCAGGAGACTAACAGAAATGGAGACACAGGTGTGAATACATATCCAAAATGTCCAAAGGCATTCTTCATAATTTGATAATACTGGCTCATAAGTATTCTTGGAAAATCATGAATTTAATAAGAAACACAATTTTTGCAGTGCGTTGATGGCTACTGGGAATTATGAAAATTAAAAGTCTTATATGTCAATAACACTAATATGTCATTATGTAACAGGTTTTCAATCAGACTTCCAGACTGGAGATTCAGTCACTGGAAAACTCCTTGTCTTCCAACAAACTTGAGAACAAACTGCTCCAGCAAACCAGTGAGATCAGCCAACTTTGGGACAAAACAGAGTAGAGTATCTTTCAATTACACATATTTTTTTACACTTTTCTTGACACATCTTTCCTTTATGCTTTATTTTTTGTTCTTGTTGTTTTCTGGTAATTGTTGGAAGCAGCACTGTTCTATTCATGTCTGTGTTCAGCACCATAGAGCAGCATATGCATAACATGGAGGCACGTCATCGTGTAGAATTGGGTTGGATAAAGAGTGATCGGACAAAGCTCCAGAGACTCCTGGCATCCCAGAGGTCTTCAGTACAGAACCTGGAGCTCATTAGAACAGATCATCACCAACAACAGCGCCCTCTACCGTGAGCAACTACAACTGCATAGTGCTGTCAATGATCTGCTTAAGCTGTGCTCAAAGAACAAAGGTAAACAAATTGAAAAATATAGTTATATATTGTATCTATAATACAAAGTCCTGCACATGACATACAGAGAAAAATGATATCATGGAAGATCAATTAATAATCTGTTAATTAATTAATTCCCATTTAATTCATTTCCCATTTTTGTTTAATCTAAAATTAGTACGAATTAATAGTGCAATGGCCATGTTGTACTACTAATTCATAGTACAATGTGGCTGTGATTTAACTAAAATGAGGGAACTAATTAGTTCAACTTGGGCCACAAATGAATAAATTGTTGAAATAAATTCTTAATTAAGACCACAATATCTATTTTTTTGTCTTTCGCATGTCACATGTGAGGGCCCCATACTGCCATTCAAAGATATGCTACCATGTGTGCTACTATGAGCGCATGTTCTGTATGTATATTTTAATATTTGTCAAAAAGTAATAAGTAATCATTGTGAAGTAAAAAACTTCATCAAGAGTAAATCTTGACTAAATACTGTGTCATACTTCATTTACTATGTATTGGAATTTTATATAGAACACCTGACCATCTACTCTGCTCAGATATCAGCATCGGCCATTGAAAAATGTAACTATAAATTAATACCTAATCCATTTATTTTCAGAGAAGAACATTTGAGGTCACAATCATTGTATTGTGTTGCACTGACAATTTTTTCAGTCCCATGATTAATTTCTTAAAATCTGCTTTGCATCATGTAGACTTCAAATGTGACTTGCACACCATAAATAACATTTTGGTTACGTATGTAACCCTCGTTCCCCGAAGGAGGGAAAGGAGACGTTACGTCAGTCGTGACTGACAAATTGGGATCTCGCCCGAGAGCCCAATACCTTGAGTGTTATAAAAACAAGCAAATTATGTTGGAGTGCCAAGCTTGCACGCGCACAGCCCTGCAGTGCGGGGTTATATAAGATTTGGAGCAGCAGGTGCAGCGCATATTCAGTTTTTCGCTGAGGAGCCGAGATGGTGTGCCTTGGCCGTACAGCAGTGGTACAGCAACTGTGGCGACAGCAACGTTCGACGTTACGTCAGTGACTGACGAATTGGGATACGTATGGAAAACGTCAAATTCGTATAACTGAACAGGGAATCACTACACACGGGCACCTAGCGCAGCACAAGGGCTGACCTTGGGCATACACACGAGTGCTGAGCCTGGCGTCTGGAGCTCCGCCACGCCTGACCGCAGAGGGTGCGGGAGGAACTTCAACAGGGTTCACCAAAAGGGAAACTGAACTGAGAAGCACTTAAGGGCACATATCCGGTCCGTGGAGGGGAATGGTGCAGCAAGCGTGATCGACACTGAGCAGGTCCGGTGTCACTGACCACCTAAGGTCAGTACACGAGAGGACACAGGCTCTACATGGAAATTGTAGAATCTCGCAAACGTGGTAGGTGTCGCCCAGCAGAAGCTTACAGATGTTGCTATTGGTCGTCCCCGTGTCCAAGCCCAAGAAGATGCCAAAACATTCTCGTAAAGTGTGCTATAACTCCAACATTGGGCCTGGTATTCTAAGACTATAGCCTCCACTATCCAGAGGGCAAGTCTTTGTTTGGAGACAGCCTTTCCCTTCTGCTGTCCTCCAAAGCAGACAAAGAGCTGGTCTGAGGTCCTGAAGCTCTGCATGCAGTCCACGTAAATGCGCAGAGTGCGAACGGGACAGAGCAAAGCAACGGCTGGGTCTGCCTCCTCCCGGGGCAGCGCTTGCAAGTTCACCAACTGATCCCTGAAAGGCGAGGTGGGAACTTTGGGCACATATCCAGACCGGGGTCTCAGGACAACGTGAGAGTCGGCCGGTCCGAATTACAGGCACATATCGTCGACCGAAAATGCCTGTAGGTCCCCCACCCTCTTGACCGAAGCCAGTGCAGTGAGGATCACTGTCTTTAGCGACGGAAAATTAAGCTCTACTGACTGCAGGGATTCGAATGGCTCCTCCTTCAAGGCGGTCAGGACCATTGACCAGTGTCAATAACACGATAAAATGCACCTGTGTTCGTTGTCCATAACATACGTCTGCCCATACCATAACCCCACCACCACCATGGGGCACTCGATCCACAACGTTGACATCA
>JADLZN010004777.1:0-23880 GCA_018155175.1 Sinocyclocheilus anophthalmus
CCATGAATATGATTTTCCTGGCTTGTGATTGTTTATTTTTAGAGCAGCCACACATGGTTTTCTCGCTTGCTCTGTACATTCTAATGAGAGCGTCAGGCTCTCGGCTTGCTGGGAATTTCACATTCGGCCGTCAGGTTAGTCTTTACAGTGAAGAACAACACAGTGTTCGGTGCAGGAGAAAACATTACCGCCAAACACAAACTGCCTTCCATAAATACTTGAGCTTAGATTCGTAATCACTTTTTTAATGGCTCTTAAAAATAAGAAATAACACCTTTTAACACATTTTCATGTTTTCAGTTGTTTGGGATTTTTAAAAACAGAGAGAGAGAGCATAGGCCATTTCTGTCTCATTAATTATATTAAAAGCCAGTAATAAGTGCAAAGTAATACAGGTTTTCTACAGTCTATGGATTCTCCATTTCAAGACAATGTGAAGTTTATAACTGTATAAGCCAATTCATCATTTAATTAAGCGGTAAACCTTGCATTACAGTGCTTATGTGACAATGAAGGGCTGTTGTTGGGCACAACCCAAGGCAGATTATTGCTTTTGTAAAACGGTCACAATAGCTTTATGGACAACGCTTATATATTTATTATTATAATATATAGGTTTATTAGGGTGCCAATTTTCCACCAGAATTTTCCAAGTCACATCTAGGTTTTCTTTGGCACTGTGGTTGTCATTTAGGCTTTTTTGTTTTTTTTAATTTCACAACATGTGTTGTAATCATGCATGTATACGGTTGTCACAGTATGATAAAAAAGTACCATGAAAATAAAACTACAATAGCCTCTTTATTTTGTCCTTTTCTGACAACCACCCAACATCAGTCGAAGAATGATCCCAGCAGACCTTTAATCATACAGTCAACAAACAAATCACTTCACATGACACTTCTGCCGACTACAAAATGCACAGGTAGTAACAGGTGCTGCTGGCATATTCTCAGCGTCTACTAGAAAGTAGCGAAAAAAGAAGAAATTAAGCAGTTCTGTCTTAGAAACTGATTTTAAAGGTGTCATATGATGCTATTTCAATTTTTCATTTCTCTTTGGAGTGTTAACGAGCTCTTGGTGAATAAAGAAGATCTGTAAAGTTGCAAAGACTAAAGTCTCAAATCCAAAGAGATATTCTTTATAAAAGTTAAGAGTCAACCACGCCCCCCTAAAACGGCTCATTCTAACACGGGGGGGGCCCCCCCACGTGTTCTAACTCACTATGTGGAAATATTAGCATAATGCTGCCCAAATGTGCAGGCAAAGAAAGAAGCCGTGGTTTCAGGACCAGCCATGTCAGGGAGACGCTGTGTATTTCAGTGCGAAAGCAAAAGCACTTTATTGGGCCTTCCGAAAGTAGATGCAATTAGGAATCATTGTTAAGATTTATTTAACCCCCCCCACAGATCGGGCACAACCCAGAGGTTCGAATTTGTGCAACGCATTTTATAGACGACAGTTTTTTTAACCTAGAAGAGTACAAGGCTGGCTGTGCGCACAGGCTATTTCTAAAAAAAAAGGTTCAATTCCGACTTTGCTATGACAATCTGGCGCTTCTGAATCAGCGACTGTAAGTATGTTTTGTTATTAGTTTAAGTATTTGCTATTGACTGTTCAAATGCGGAGTGCGCTTGTCAAAGGAGGGGGCTTTGTTGAAAACGACATGTTTGAGAGAGGCGGGGCATAGAGGACCTAAATAATGTACAGTATTTGAAAAAGAATGTGTTTTTTGAACAGTAAAACATGTAAACATATTCTGTTACACCAAATAATGAACTTTAAAAAAGCATCATATGACCCCCTAAGATAACCAAGCCAATAACCATGATCAGAATTACTCAGATTAATAAGTGCCTTTAGTTCATTGTAGTGTCAAATGAGAAAACCAACATTCATCACATCGAGCCAGTTAACAAACTGTAAACATGAAGGCCGTTGTGATGGCGAAGTACCGTGATTCCACATTCAAACACAAATGTGAGGCATGCGATGCATGAATAAATACAATCCATCAAGAGTTAAGCCACATGAAGCAAGTGAACAGATTATTATTACCTGCTCAAACTCATCAGACATCAGATCAAAACTGCAGGGAAGTTTGAACAATTCTGTAACATCCTCCGATTGATTCAGATATAAAACTCAGAGGGGATGTTAGGTTTATTATAGACCCGAATTGAGTAAAACATTTAGCACATCAGTTTTCAGTAACATCAAACAGGATCAGCTGTGACTCTTGTGCGTTTCTAATGGCTTTAGTGGTTAAGGCTCTGGGACTTTGGGAGAAACATACATTTTAGTTTCCTTGGTGGATTCCTGTACATATATAAAGCCCAATACTGTGCTGAAGGTCAAGTTAATAATATCAGTGCAATTTAGTCCAAGATTAAACAGGAGATTGGTGATGTATCATTGGTAATCTTGGTAATCTCTAACGCTATCAAAACTATCTGGAAACCTTTAAATGGTGCGTTGAATACTGTGTACTGTTAACTATGATATTTTGAGTAAAAAAACAAAACAAAAAAAAAAAACAAAAAAAGGATTAAAGAATTTTTAAACAGGAGATTAAATATGCAAATAAAAAACAAGGGGTCTCCCTGTTCGATGTGAGCTCATTAATTTTCAAAGTGAGCTGGCACCTTCAGGTGAAATGAGCTACAGGCGACAAGATGTTGGCATGTCCAGTGATGTGACAAAGTTGAGAAAAGTTTCACTTTATGCAAATGTACAGTGACTACCAATGAATGAAGACAGTGGAACTCTTGTCTCCTGGCAGCTATTATGCTTGAGTGTCAGTAAGATGCAAGAGAAGTTAATCTTTGCAGTGAGCAACTTCCTGAATGTATATGATATGTCACTGATTTGGTATGTGATCATTTGATATTGATATTGAAATTTAAAAAACAAATCTAAATTATATTAAATGTATGGCTGTAAATTGTGTGCATGTGTTGGAGTGTACCACGTATCCCGTGGGCCCCACTAGAGATTTGATTTTTGAATGAATACTGTGATTCAATGATGCGCCACTCTAAAAATTTGCCTTCACATCATAGGAAAGAATTTGGACTTATAAAGGTTCCTTACCATTTTTACTCTATTAGACAGCAAGAATCATGTATTCCATGTGTACTTTATCAGCAAACTGAATTGTGGCATTCCTGTGACTGACATAAATAGAATTCCAGAATGTTTGGCTGCCAGACTGAGTTTTCTGTTGGTCAGCGCTGGTCAGTCAATTTGGCCAATGGCCGATACGTTTACTGTATATGTATGTTGTGGTGTGTGTGTGGGTTGGAGTATGTATGTATTGTTTGTGTATAGACACACAAACAAACACACACACATTTACCTTAAACAAAGTACATTAAATTGTTGAGATGTCCAAAAGATATTACGACCTATTATATATCAATATCCATTACGTTAAAAGTTTGGAGTCGTTAGTGGGGGTTTTTTTTGATGTTTTTTGTGATGTTGTGAAAAAACCTCACCACCCAAGGTTAAATTTTTTTAAAATCAAAAATATCGTAACAGTAAAATTTGTGAAAATAAATGTTACAATTAAAAAATAACTGATAAATGATGCTGATTTCCGATGCTATTACTTCAGTGCTTGCGTCTCACATGATCTTCAGAAATCATTCTAATGCTGATTTGTCGCTCAAGAAACATTATGGTCATTATCAATGTTGAAATCAGTTGTGTTGCTTAATATTTCTGTGTAAACATTTTTGAGGATACTTTGATGAATAGAAAGTTAAAAAGAAGAACATTGATTTGAAATAGTAAAGACATTCATAATGTAAGGGTGCATCTCAATCAGCTCCCTATCTCCCAAGCTCGTGAATCAGTATATCTTGTACACGAATCCGGTCACTGGTAAGTATCCTGGCTCAGTGCACATTGGGACAGTGATTACTCAATTTCCGGCGACATGACTACGTACAACGTCAACGGACAACAACATTGTTTTAAACAATTAAAAACATCAACTCTGGAACAGGGCAGGACCAATCTCTTTTGATATAATTTTTTATTATCCTTTAAACACGTGGTTTGTTAAATGTTATATACCATTTCAGCATGAACATAATTGGAAAGTTAAAATAAATGTGTGAATACCTGTTAGAAGATTGGTTTGCAAAAACATACTAAAAAAAGCAGTTTGTCTTAATTTTATTGAGTTGCCTCGTGCGTTTTAGTTTAGCGCTCAGACATTGTGACGTAATTTCGGTAGGGAAAGGTTTCAAGGGTGCATTGTGGTATTTTTCAGGGAGCGAACTTTCCAGTGCACTGGAAGGATTTCGCGATTGAGAAAGCCCTTAAAATGGCCGACTCCCTGATCAATGCCCTGACTACTGAACAAGGGAGCTGATTGAGACGCACCCTTAGAAAACATTTCTGTCACATTTGGTCAATTTTGTATTCTTGCTGACAAAAAAATGTTCAGCAGTAGTTATAATAGACTGTATAATGCATTGTGAATGCCAATTTTGGTTTCACTGTTACCCAGATGTCACCTGTATTGTTTTGTTTCGGTGATGCCACAGGATCAGCTGCTGTATGAGGTCATTCATGAGGTCATGGAGCGCCACATGCAGGGTATAGAGTTCAGAGAGAGGAACGCCGGACCACAGATTGACTGCAACATGAGAGACGAAGGTATAGCCTTTTTAATATATTTTTAAGAGTCCTTTGAGAAAATGTTGAATCTGTTGTATTCTGAACCCTCTCAGGCTTCAGCATTGTGGCCAAGGTTAACCCCGACACCGGCTTTGTGTATGGCGGAAATCGGTTCAACTGTGGGACCTGGATGGACAAAATGGGAGAGAGTGAGAGGGCCCGCAACAAAGGGATACCAGCTACACCCAGGCATGCGTTGAAATCTCTTAAAGCCAAATATATTCTATTTATAAGATGCCATTTATAAGTGGATCTCTTTTCTCTGCCTCACTTTCTATGTCTGTTGCCATTCAATATGACTCTTATGTTCCTAATGCAGAGATGGATCAGCGGTGGAAATAGTGGGTCTATGCAAATCTGCCTTGCGTTGGCTGGTGGAGCTACATAAACAAGGGCTCTTTCCTTACAATAGTGTGGCCATACACAAAGACGGTGAGCTAGATGGCCTTACTAGGGCTAATAACATTAGTTTGTTCCAACAAACTTAGCGAGCTTGCTTTCTACACAGCATTTAAAGGGGGTCATATGATGCGATTACTTGTTCATGTCGCTTTGGAGTGTTACAAGCTGATTGTGCCTAGATAAGATCCCTGAAGTGGCAACAAAGACTAAAGTCTCAAAACCAAAAGAGATATTCTTTATAAAAGTAAACAGTCAGCCACGCCTACCTAAAACGGCCCGTTCTATACACGCCCCCACATATCTACCTCACTATGTTGGGATATTTGCATAATGCGGCCCAAATGTGAATGCAAAGAAAGAAGACGTGGTTTCAGTAAACGCAGTTAGTGTTGAAGCAGCAATGTCAGGGAGACACTGTGTGTTTCTAGATGAAAGCAAAAAGCACTTTATTTGGCCTTCCGAAAAGTAGATGCATTTAGGAATATTTAAGATAACTTACAACAGAACAGCAATGCATTTAAATGGACGACCGTTTCGTGAACCTAGGAAAAGAGGTAATTCTGACTTTGCCATGACAATCTGGCGCTTCTGAACCAGCTACTGTAAGTATGTTTTGTTATTAGTTTAAGTATTTGCTATTGACTGTTCAAATGCGGAAGTTTTGAGCATTGTGTGGGGTGTGTTGTGTGTGTGTGTGTGTGTTGGTGTGTGTGTGAGTGTGTGAGTGTGCGAGTGTGTGAGAGAGAGAGAGAGAGAGAGAGAGAGAGAGACAGCGATGGAGAGAGACAGCGTCAACATAACAGTAGGAGGTCAGCTGTTCTCTTAAACCGCGGCTGGTGTGTACTGAAAATTAGGTTGTATGTTCCACTTTGGGCGTGAAATGATGGTAAAACAAGAATTATTTACTGTCTTTACACTTTAGTGTGAAAGAGAAGCTCGCGATTATGGTAAGGGGCGTTACATTTACTACGACGAGTTCTTGCGGTGTTCGGCCAATCACAATGATCTGGGTCAGCTGGCCAATCAGAGCAGTTTGTGCTTGTCAAAGGAGGGGGCTTTGTTGGAAACGATGTGTTTGAGAGAGGCGGGGTATAGAGGACCTACAGTAATGTACAGTATTTTAAAAAGAATGTGTTTTTTGAACATTTAAAGCATGTCAACATATTCTGTTACACCAAATACTCAAATAATGATCTTTAAAAAGCATCACATGACCCCTTTAAACCATCACTCAGGACACTCTCCCAATGTTGCGGGCTTTTTCAAAAGGTAGAAAGCAAAGTAATGCTGCCCTCTTAGATGCCTTGTTCAACAAGTTCAGTGAAAAAATTCATCCATGATGGCAGACAAGTTGAGAGTAAGGGCAACTATATAAATATATTTAATTAAATTCAGAAAAGGATACATAATGTATGGAACTAATAATTTATCGTTTCTTCTATTGTTTGTGAGCATTTTAGATCACTTACCGAGGTTCCATATTAAATCATAGGATGCTGCCTTAAAAGATAGCTGCCTAAGTAGACAGCAAGGCAGCTTTGGATCAAAGCTAATATTTGTGATTTACTCCAAAGGCACAAATACAGAATCTCTGAATCACAAACATTTACATTATACCTGTAGGCAAACAGCTCTCTATGTCCTATGATGAATGGGACAGAAAAATCCAGCAGAGCTTCGAGAAGATGTTCTATGTGTCCCATGACCTAAATGACCCCAATGAGAAGCATCCTGAGTTGGTTCATAAGCAGGGGATTTACAAAGACAGCTATGGAGCTTCCAGCCCCTGGTGTGACTACCAGCTCAGACCCAACTTTTCCATTGCCATGGTGGTGGTGAGGATTCGTTCTAAAACTAACACATTTGATTAGATCTGAATATATATTAGATTTCTGTTTGTTTTTGTCTGCTTATTTATTTATTTGCAAAGTTATTTATTTACAATTTATTTGCTTGTGTATTGTTTTTTTTTGCATTTTTGCTTATTTATTTATTTGATTACTTGTTTATGTGCTTTAATTGCCTGTTTATTTATATATTATTTATTTGTGTTTGCTATATTTGTTATCTCATAGTGTTTTATCATGATTTTTAGCATAATCTAAAATTATTTACAGCTGTATTTGTGTTTTAGGTTCATTTGGTTTTATAATTAGCAACCATAATTACTCCAATTGACAGTTTATATAAGTCTTTGTAAACTGGTGACATGCTATGTTTTTATGCGAGTACGAAAAATATGCCATCATGATGTTCAAAAATATCAGTGAAAATCAATTTTAGGGAGCAAATTATTATTTGTGCTTCCTTGGTTGGTGAGAATCTAAGTTAGGCTGGCCACACACTTGATTTTAAGGCCGATTTTAAGCCTGATTTGCACCCCTGAACAATCAGGGGGGGTGTGGCCCGAATCGAGGCTTGTCGCAACTCAAAAAAATCCTCTATTATGTGATGTCATTCCGATTATTTAACTGCTCCCGACGACTCTTGATCTCTCAGCGACTCTGACGTAATACCTGCGATTGCCAATGAGAGAGAGAGAGAGCAAGTGTCACCTACCGGATGTTGTGTGCTTCATTGTCTCCTTGGGTTTTTCTGCAATAGCGCGTTGGATCTCTCGTGTCACTGTGAAATTGTTCCTACAATCATCAAGTGTGTGGTCTCGCCATGTGGTCGAATCATCTAGTGTGTGCGTTTAGAGGATTATAAGGCTAAAAATCGGTTCTTAATGTCTGTGGTCTTCCATAGTTATAAAATCGGTTAAGATTTGAAAATCGTCTAATGTGTCCCAGGCCTTAGTGAGTAAAAGCTTAATAGTTTGTAATTAGTATATTTCTAATGGTTTTCCTTCCTAGGCTCCAGAGCTGTTTACTGTGGAGCACGCTTGGGAAGCACTGAACATTGCAGAAGACAAACTACTTGGACCTCTTGGGATGAAGACCTTAGACCCAGAGTGAGAGTCCTAAAATTTAATTCTACTGCATTACCTGTAACATGCTTCCTGTGTGCGACTCATGATTTGTTTGTTTTAATAGTGACATGGTTTACTGTGGCGTTTATGACAATTCTCTGGACAATGACAACTACAACCTCGCCAGGGGCTTCAACTACCATCAAGGCCCTGTAAGATCCTTTTGTACTGCTTTATCAGCACAATTTCAGCTTTTTTTAGGATTCCTAACCTTTATATTCATTTACCCTCATCAGGAGTGGCTCTGGCCTATCGGTTACTTCCTCCGTGCAAAGATCAACTTTGCAAAGAAGCTTGGAAAAGACACCTATGACAAAACAGTGTATTTGGTGAAGAATGTCCTCTCTCGCCATTATGTCCACATGGAAAGGTAAACGCTGCATGAACAATTATTGCCCTCAGAAACAGTAAACAAGATGTGGAACCTGGACCACAAAACCAGTCACAATGGTCAATTTTGTGAAATTGAGATTTACATCATCTGAAAGCTGAATAAATAAGGATTCCATTGATGTATGTTGTTAGGATAGGAAATTATTTGGCCGAGATAAAACTATTTGAAAATCTGGAATCGGAGGGTGCAAAAAAATCTAAATATTGAGAAAATCGCCTTTAAAGTTGTCCGAATGAAGTTCTTAGCAATGCATATCACTAATCAAAAATTAAGTTTTGATATATTTATGGTAGGAAATTACAAAATAGCTTCATGGAACATGATCTTACTTAATATCCTAATGATTTTTTCCATAAAAGAAAAATAGATAATTTTGACCAAACAATGCATTTTTGGCTATTACTACAAATATACCACAGCGACTTAAAGTGACTGGTTGTGGCTCCAGGGGTCACATTATATCTCTTAATTATTGGTTGACCAGAATGGGTTTTAAAATCACTGGTGTCATGACTTATAGCTGGAAAAATGCAAATATTTAGTACAAATTTGAAGTTAGCAAATTAGATGTACACAGATTTTTGTGTGTGTTAAGTGTGTAATTTCAGTGCCACTATAGTCACCAAATAGATGCGGTTTCAACAGCTACGCTGAACATTTTAAGTGTTTTAAAGAATAATTAATGATTGCAAAATGATTATGGCTTGTAAAAACAGATCTGCATAATGTGACCATGAAATCAGGATCTAATCGGTCTTCTGTTTCTCAGGTCATCCTGGAAGGGACTGCCAGAGCTCACTAATGAGAATGGACAGTACTGCTCTTTTAGCTGTGAAACTCAGGCCTGGTCTCTTGCCGCCGTGCTTGAGGTTCTTCATGATCTGTGAGCAGAGATCACGCACCCTTGTCTTCCACAAGTGTTCCTGTGCAGTCATGTTTGTGTGTCGTTTACCTAAACGGGTCTTAGGACACGTTACAGCCCTGAGCTCATAGCTGAAAGTGTGAAGTACAAAACAACTTCCCGTACTTTAGAATTAGTGAGATTTCCTTGTTCCTCATGTCCCCTCCCTTACCATCTAGCTTCTACTAGACTTCTAGAGACTGTGAGTTTGCCCTTTATGTAGCTGAATTGAGGTACGCCATTAAAATGTTGATGTTATTCTGTCAGAATATTCAGAACGTGTCTAGTGTAATCTATAATTAGTTCATGTGTAGTGTTTGTCCTACATCTTTCACACTGATGTAAGGTTAGGATGCTACTTTTGAAACTCACTAAATGTTTTTGTTTGCATGTTTCGAAATGAATGAATAATTAGGAAAACTAAAAACGGATAAATGTGAAATAAAAAATGTTTAAAGACTATATCTGGAAAGTAATTTTTTTTTTACTTTATAAACTTTCGTTTTTAATTCAGAAAGCGCAGACATTTTTGTTGCCAATTATTTATTTTATTACATATTTAAAGTATTACCATTCTCCATAGTTATTTCCCTGTGAAAAAAAAAACAGAACATGTGCTGGTTAGGTATGTTTTGAGGCTGGTTTAAGTTGGTCCTTTTGCTGGTTTATGCTGGTCGGTTTATGCTGGTCCTTTGCTGGTTTAAACTGGTCCTTTGCTGGTTTATGCTGGTCCTTTGTGGGTTTATGCTGGTCCTTTGCTGGTTTAAACCAGCAAAGGACCAGTTTAAAACCAGCAAAGGACCAGCTGTCCTGTGTGGCTATATTCTATAAATGCTATAAAACTTTTATTTTCAGTTTTATTACTTTTAATCTAAAACAAAAGTCTGTAAAACTATTTATACTGATCAAAGTTTGATCAAAAGTAAAAGTGAGTGCAAAATTAGTGCATGGAGAATCACACTGAGCCACATCACACTCAAATGTCTGTTTTTGTGGCTGGAACTCTGGGAAAAAAACAAAACAACATTCAAGCACCTGATTATGAGAAAATGGGAGCATGTCTATTAGAATACTCACTGGTAAAGCACTAGTTTGCTTAGAAGCAGCTGGTGGTTTTATTATTGTAGATGTAGTTTTGTGAGGTGATGGTGATGTGCTCGGGGACTGATTGCCAATTAACTGTAGAGCTGTTCACCATGGTCCAAAAAGCTGTATAGTCTTTGACAAATGTCACACTGTAACGGCATTGAAATCATGGAGAATTATGCTCAAGTGTTTAATTTTCAGAGATTACAAGTGTATAATTTGCCTCTTTAAACAAGAGTTAAACACATACAAGAACTGAATATCACCCAAGGAGGTGTTTGCTGGTGGTTCCCATGTAGCCTCAAACTGGGATTTCTTGTCTGCAGATGCTTGGCTGAGCGTTGAGTTCTGAGAGCCAAAATCAGAGCGTTTCCATGACTCATGCCTCATTTTAGCATTAAAGCAAATACTCCAAATGTCTGCATTGAATAGGAATGAGAAATGTAATGCATAAACTCAGTTCAGGGCACGGGATTGGTTGTTATTTATTGATGTAAAGCGTCCCACTGCAGTTTTTCCGTCCACTTCTCGAGCCTGTAACATGAAGCCTATGGAATTCGGAGGCATTCTCCGTCACCTGCAGGGTTACTGAGAGTTAAACACAGAGATGAGTATTGACCCCTCCAGGTCTGTTGACGTAACTCGAGTTGACCCCTGCTGCTTACGTAATCCTGAGCTTTTCATCACTGAGGAAACTACAATGGTAATAATAATATGAGACCATGAAATTACCAAGCTCATCTGACAGAAAAACATGACTATTTTACGAGGTGTTCGTATTGAATTCATATTGAAATTCTTAGAAAAACAATTTTTTTAGAAAACTTTTTTTAAGCAGGTTGTATGAAAACATGTGATTGACATTGTACAAATTTGTACAAATTCATACAAATTAGCCACCAATTCACCGATGTGTACAATAGATATTCACTACAGAGGACCGCTTGGTGAGCAAATGATGTATTGCTAAATTTCTCAGAACCTGTTCTAATGAACATTACATTTTTGATTACCTGAGGGTAAGTACATTTTAAGCAAATGTTCATGTTTTGTGAACTATTCCTTTAACAATAGATTACCAATAAAAACCTATTATCTAAAAACCCATAGAGAGCAGCAGCAGTTAGAAACTGCCCTCACCAGTGATGGTTTGTCCTGGTGTGAATGTGGTGCTGTTCACAGAGACTTTGTCGAGAGCTGCTTATTTGGGACTCAAAGTGAGTGTGATTGGGGGCCATGCTTTGACAGGACTCCTCCACTCCATTGGGGAAAACTGTGACCCTCCTCGCCCAACACGCACACAACAGCAGGAGAATTCGAATGTGCATCTTAAAACCAATAATAATAAATGCTTATTTATTTGATTTGATTGATTGCTTGATTGATTGAACAGCATTAAATTGTAAACAGAGTTTGAGAACTGAGAACTTAAAGATAATGAAGCAAAAATAAATAAACTACTTTAAAGTTTGTTTCCATACATATGTATCTTCGTAGCAATCCATTATGAAGTAATGGAACCAATAGAATATATTTGATTTGAAAAATGTATAATTTACCTTTCTTCTATTGTTATTTGTTTTATTTTTTTATTTTAATTACTGAATGTTCAGTTAGATTGATAAGATAGCAAAGTAAAACTTACTGTGTAAGAGTGAGGCGTTTGCTCCTCCAGAAGCAGCAGTAGGATTGTGCAGTTGTTGGAAGGCTCTTTCTTGACAAGTAAGGAAATGTCTATCCCATAAGTACAAACTGATTGAATTTCATGTGGGTGTAAAAACGTGTGTCCCAACTTCATGTTGTGTTGTAGTTTTCAGGTTTTTCCTTGTAAATGTATTGTGATTGAGACATTTACTCTCATTCAGCCAGTATTTAGATTTCAAACAGAGCAAAGCTTTCTTTATATTTCAAACACATCAAAATTTCATGTTTCCGCTAAATATATCCTAACACTTATCTTAGAAATTGTCCCAAAAGCCACAAAATCATGTGCTAAATGTGTTTTAGAATGTGCATACTGTAGTCCATGTCCTCACACAGGGCTATTAAAATATACTGTAATAATAAATACATAGAATCTAGTTTTAACAAATAGTAGGTCTATAATAAAATGTAAATAAAATGCACCATGCTGTTCAACTTTATAGTTACACACTTGATGCAAGCTTTATTTGAAAAATACTGCTTAAAACTGCTGAAACTGACGCACTAGTTTACTGAACTGCTAAATGATGAGCTATATTATACATGGTTCTACAAAGTGTTTTTGTCTTAAAAGCTAAGACCAGAGTACGCCAGTCTGTTCAGTTACATGACTGAAAGTGTGCCAAGAAACCCATTTACACGTGATGAATCAGGCTAGAATTTTGTCCAATAAAATGTATTCATGTGTGGCATGTAAATAGAATATTTATAACACCAAGATGCACATTCTGATCACTGTTAGTTTTATATAAACACTGAACTCTATACATCCATTATTATCTTTTTTTATGATCTATATTATCTATTTATGTATTAATTATTCAGCGATTTTACTTCCTTATATTTCACAAATCTTCCACCTTTCCTTTATAATTTTCACATAGGAATAAGGACAGTTTAGGATACTGTCTGCTCATTGTTTACCTTCCAGATATCAAGCACATATAAAACCCTCTTATTCCTGACGCACATCAGCTATAGACATTTTCTGGAAAGCAGCACAACATCGCTCTTTGATTTTGTGAAGGTTTGTTGCTTCTACTGGAACCAATATATTGCACTTCATTTTTTTGTTTCCATTAAAATGTCAATAATCAGTGTTATTTTTTATAATTGTATAGTCATAGGTGGGGCCACATCAAATGAAGAGGTCTTTGTTTATGGTTATCCTGGATCAAAGAGGTGCGTGGTACGAACTTTTTGGGTGAATCTCTACTTGGTTTTTTGGTCTGACATCTTTTCATGCTGTCAACGCATGAATCAAGCAAAATAGGACGGTAAGTGGAGGGGTACTATCAATGCGTGCAGCGGAGGGGGTACTAGTGGGTTACAGGTCCGATGGAACCCTGGTCAAGAGGGAAATTGGGTTGATGCGCGGCGTAAAGGGAGGGATAAAAGAGAGAAGAAAGAGGAAACGGGGAAAATAAAAGAGGGGAGGAAGAAAAAAAAAAGAAGGGTCAAAATGGGGGAGCGTTAGGAAGACCTCCATAGGGCGGTTACTAGAAAAGGCAAACAGAGAAATCGATCAGACTCAGCAAACAGAAGGGTTGCCTATAAATGAGAATCACAGGAATTAGTGAGACCGGAGGTGTGAACCCACAGGTAGCAAAAAATGAATAGGAAGGATAAAATAATATGAACAATTGTTATCGAGTTTGCAAACACAAACTAGGGAAATGGTTCATATGATATACCATGGAAAAAGGTGGGGAAATGAGAAGGGGGGGGGGGAAATAAATATCCAGTAGGAAATTACACTAACGATCGGGAGATGGGAGTGTAAATGGGTGATGTTAACAGCTCTTGGTAGTCCATAGATAAGAATCTGGCTGCTGTGACCGAATTGCGAACTGACTAAACGTATAAGTCACAAATCCAGACAAGGATATTGCGCTAGTGAGGAAAATACAAATGTAGAAGAATCAACCACGCCTACCTAAAATGGCTCGACTCTACGCCCCCACATGTCCTAACCGTTGCAATGGGGAAGATCCTGTTGTTGCCGCGCCGCCACACTCCTTCTCCAACCGCCGGCCCGCAACCATTCTCAACTGCCCACATCTACTTTCCCTTCAACCGGCCTCCACCATCCCCTCTAGTCCACGGCTCATCGTCGTAGGCCACTGCTTTCTGCTCACTCAATGCCGCGGTGTGTTACGCTGTTTCGTTGTGAAGCGATAACTACTTGTTTTGGCCTTCCAAAAGAGGACACAACAACAAATCAGTAGTTAAGTTGTATTTACAAAACTGTTCAAGAACAGTTCAACCCAAATATCCAGAAGTGTGCAGCACATTTTATGGAGGACCGTTCCCTGATCCTGGTAGAGTAGACTACAATGTTATGTTCTGTTCTGACTCACAGACTGTAAATACATTTTGTAAAATTTAAAGAATTTGCCACTGATGATTTAAACGTGAGTTTTGTGCAGTGTAGAGTAGCGCTTGTTTGTTATTTTTCCGATTACAAATGCAGACATGGTTTTTATGTTTACGCGGCGCGATGCAACACCATGCGTAAAAAGACAGTATAAGTCATTATAATCCATAATTATGTCCCCACTGGGATCAACAAATGCCTAGTTTATATAGGTTTTATGTTTGCTGTCTCATCGCTCCGACCGTGACACTGCATCACCGTGTATTTTCATCGGCGCTACCATTTCCATCACCCATTAGGCATTCGGCCCATCCACAACGCACTGGATAGCATGGCAATCAGACACACCCTTGTTCCGAACGATGACTTTGTAAAAATCACGCGTTTCCGAAGGCGGTCTCATAGAGGAGAAACACTAGTGTACAGTATTGAAAAATAATGTGTTTTTTGAACCTTAAATTTCATTACACCAAATACACAAAATAATTTCCCTCAGTCGTGTCACTCTCGACGTTCCCCGCTCGTATGACCGACTAATTGTTTTTCTCAGCGCCCGCCTCTGTGGCCCTTTCTTCCCGGAGGTGCATGAGGATCTCAG
Source organism: Sinocyclocheilus anophthalmus (assembly GCA_018155175.1). Lineage (NCBI taxonomy): Eukaryota > Metazoa > Chordata > Actinopteri > Cypriniformes > Cyprinidae > Sinocyclocheilus > Sinocyclocheilus anophthalmus. The sequence goes on from JADLZN010004777.1 coordinate 15,126, forward strand.
GTCATGGACGGTACCTTTTACTGCCAGAAACTGACCTGCTGTTTCCTCCTCCCTCACCACCCTTGATGGTGGGGCAGTGCGGGGGTATACGGAAGTCCCTCCGGTGGAGTGGTCGGTTGCGATGCATTTGTGTCCTAATACCGCCTCCAACCGTCAGGGAGAACCGTGCCTCCCCTCCCGTGTCTGTAGGTACTCAACTGGCCAGCGATGCCTACACGACCTATGGAGAAGCTGCCTCCGCCTTACACGCGCCGGCGTGATTGAAAGTGCACCAGGCCAAGGCACTGAGGGACTTGCACGAGGGTGGTGACGACCTGGAAGTTCAGAGAGAACTCTGCACCGCGGCGGACCTCGCGCAACGAGCGACAAAGGTTACGGCGCGGTCTCTGGGTCGTGCGCTGTCCACTATGGTGGTCCAGGAGCGCAATTTCTGGCTGTGACTGGCTGACATGTGTGAGACGGACAAGACACGATTCTTTGTCAATTGCGCCCAGCAATTTCTCCGCTGACCGTAAGCCACTGAGGCCATCAGGTACATCCTGCCCTGGCGTGCAGCTGCTGCCGTTGCCGAGGGCGGCCCCCTGCCAGCGCCCCGCTCCTGCGGCCTCCAGCAAAGCCTGTGCCGTGGAGCTGGTCGCAGGGCAGCCGCCCCACCCATCCAGGCCCCCGCCAAACCTGGAGGCAAGCGAAAGAGCAGAGGCCCTGAAACGGGCAACCAAGAGGTAGAGGGACCTGTTCTTCAGGAGATGGTAAGCACACCACACTCCCTCCCCCGGAGGGGGCCATTCGGAGACTCTTTTTCATCTTATTGTCTCGTCACTGTCCCTTCGGTCCGCTTGGGACCGCAATACTCTAACAAAGTCGCATTTCCTCATTTCTCGGGTCCCCCAGAGGGACGATTGTGGTCGATCCAGTGGCGTAGTCACACTCCGCCTTCCCTCGCCATTTACACCGTGGTGCCTTATCGGGAGACAACCAACGGACTTTACCCCACTCACCCTCTGCTCGTACACTCAGATCATGTTACCACCCCATACCCCGGCCGTTTCTTTGTGTTTCCGCACGCCTCCCTGGGGTAGCCTCTAGTTCTCACGTTGATGCCACTTGTGCGGTGTCTTGGAGCCTTGCTTGAGCTACCCAGCCCGTTTCGATGGCTCCGTCGAACCGTCAGGCTCGGCTATGCGATGTCCTAGTCCCCACCCACGTCCCCCTTTTTTAAGTTCCGCCGTCTCCCCCCAAGTTCAGTGGCATCCGCTTTTTTCAAAACCCCACCCATTTTGGAGGCCCGTGGTCCTGTCTTGCGGGCGGATCGCCGTCCCTACTGGCGAAGGAGCGAGAGAGCCGGTCCCCGCCAGCCGAGATGCTACGGGTTTTTCCAGCTCCGAACCTGTCAGTGTACCCAGAAAGCGGTGGGGGACCGCCAATTGCGGGGACCCGGCGGGGCGTGGAACCGGGCCCGGCACCCGGGGGACGTTCAATGAGGTTGCTCGCAGGAATGCATCTTCGGGGTGCATCCGCGCCCGAGATAGTATTGCAGCGGTCGACCTGGAAGACAAACGTAGCTTTCATGGTTTTCGACCCTTCCCGCACCACAGACCACTTTGCTGTGTTCGTCGTTGCCGACAGGACGAGCCATTATCATTACAGGTGTTCCCCTGACCCTCATTGGGCTGTCCCTGCTGGGCCCTCGCTGTCGGTGTCTTGTACGTAAGGTTATGCGCAGGTACCCTTGTTCCTCTGAGAGAACAGGGCTAGTCGCATTCCACTTACCTCGACTACGTGGCTTCGATTCCACTCGCTGATCATGTATCTCATATTAATTGTGCTAACACAGTATTGGTTCTCTCACACTCGGCCAGTGTTTGGCCCCTTCGGTTTCAACTGTGAACATAGCAAACTCCCCCGACGCAGAGGTCTTCTCTTTCTCGAGTATGGAGTTTGGAACCGGGTCCAAACGACAGCACGCCTCACGCGTGGAACGTTCTCATTCGGTGTTGAACTGTTTGAATACTTCAAGAAGCTGGTGGTTGGGCCCCACTTGAAACAGTTTCAGAGGCTCCTGGGGGCATATGGCAGCTACGGTGGCCTTCACGCCACTGGGGCTTCTTCATATGAGACCACTTCAGCACTGGCTCCATGGCCGATTCCCGAGGTGGGCGTGTCAACGCAGCACTCACCGGGTCCAAGTCACACCAGCATGCCGCCAAACCTTCACCCCGTGGTCAGACCTTGCTTTTCTCCGGGCAGGAGTGCCCCTGGAGCAGGTCTCCAGACATTCTGTTGTTTGCACGGATGCCTCAACCACCGGTTGGGGGGCCACGTACAATGGGCTTGCCGTGTCAGGGGTTTGGACGGGGCCCCAACTCCACTGGCTGCCTCAAGTTGCTGGCAGTGCACCTTGCCCTGAGCCATCTCAAAGTGCGCTTAAGAGGCAAGCATGTACTGGTCCGAACGGACAACACGGCGACTTTTGCGTACATCAACCGACAAGGTGGTGTGCGCTCCCATCGCATGTCGCAACTCGCCCGCCACCTCCTCCTCTGGAGTCAGAATCATCTGAGGTCACTTCGTGCCATTCACATTACGGGTCTGCTCAACCGTGCGGCCGACGAGCTGTCTCGATCTGCGCTCCCAGGAGAATGGAGACTCCATTCCCAGGTGGTCCAGGTGTTTTGGAGACATTTTGGAGCCGCTCAGGTAGATCTGTTTGCTTCTCCAGAGACCTCTCACTGCCAGTTGTTCTTCTCCCTGACCGAGGGAACACTCGGCACGGACGCACTGGCACACAGCTGGCCGCAGGGCCTTCGCAAATATGCATTTCCCCCAGTGAGCCTACTCGCAGAGATGCTGTGCAAGATCAGGGAGGACGAGAAGCAGGTCCTGTTGGTGGCACCCTATTGGCCTACCCGACCTGGTTCCCGGAACTAATGCTCCTCGTGACAGCCGCTCCTTGGCAGTTTCCTCTGAGGAAGGATCTACTGACTTAGAGATGGGGCACCCTGTGGCACCCGTGTCCAGACCTCTGTAAACTTCATGTCTGGTCCCTGGACGGTACGCGGAGTTTCTGAGTGACCTACCTCAAGAGGTAGTTGACACCATCACTTCAGCGAGAGCACTGTCTACGAGACACGCCTATGCTTTGAAGTGGAACCTGTTCGTTGAGTGGTGTTCTTCTCACCGAGAAGACCCCCGAATATGCCCGATCACAGTCGTGCTGTCCTTTTTGCAGCAAGAGTTGGAGCGAAGGCTGTCTCCCTCCAACCTCAAAGTTTATGTCGCTGCAATCGTGCTAATCACGACCCTGTCACGGGAAGTTCGTGGAAGCATGAGCCTGTTGTTTTTTTTTATCAGGTTCCTTAGTGGGGCGAGAAGGCTAAATCCTCCACGACCCCCCTCTATACCCTCTTGGAACCTGACTCTAGTGCTCACGGCACTACAGCAGGGCCCATTTGAGCCTTTGCAGACGGTTGAGCTGAAGTTCCTCTCAATGAAGACTCTATTTTGGCATTGGCCTCCATCAAGAGGGTAGGGGACCTGCACGCATTTTCGGTCAACGATTCGTGCCTAGAGTTCGGCTAGAGTGTCCGACTATTTTCCCCAAGGTTTCCGCTACTCCCTTTAGGGATCAGGTGGTGAACTTGCAAGCGCTGCCCCTGGAGGAGGCAGTCCCAGCCCTAGCTTTGCTCTGTCCCGTCCGAGCCTTCAGGGCTACATAGCTATCAGGACCTCAACCCACTCTTTGTCTTGTATCACGGAGGCCGGGCAGAAGGGAATGCATCTTTAACGCAGAGGATGCCCATGAAATAGTGGATGCTCCCTTCACCCTGGCTTTCATGCTTCAGGTCGTCCCTGCTCGTTCAGGTTGCGAGCTCACTCAACTAGAGGTGTTGCATCCTCATGGGCGCTGGCTTGTGGCGCTTCGCTGACAGATATTTGTAGGGCTGCTGGCTGGGCGACCCCTAACACATTCGCCAGGTTTTATAGCCTTCGTGTGGAGCCGGTATCCCCCTGTGTTCTCACCTCAAACGGGTAGAAGCACTGAGAGGCCCCCGGCTTCGGGTCGGCTTGCTGAAACCACTCCAGAGAGTCCATATAGTAGACCCTGTTGAGCTCCTCCATCCCCTCGGCAGCCAGACGTGGTGGAGCGTCCGGCACCAGGCCTTCACTCGTTGAATCCTCGAGAACCGGTAGAAGGCTGGGTTCCATATGGAAGACCTAAGTGGATCCCATATGTGTAAAGTCAACGGTATAGCCTCGAGCCCGTGTTTCCCCGGCAGACTTTTGCCATTTCCAAGAGGGTTACAATCAGCTCCAATTTTTCATATGCACCTAAACGGATGTTCATTTGTGTATTTGCTTCCGAAACCTCCTTCGGTAAGGTTGGAGCTTCCGTAACGTCCCTGTTCCAAGTAGAACGGGTACGTTTTCCCAGTGTTATCCAGTCTTACTCATTGGGTAGTGCCATAGCAGCAGTAGCTGGTCCTCTTGTGCAAGCCCTGGCCTATGTCAAAAAGTAGGGGCGCAGGTGGCTTCCACAGGACTCTGGAAGGGGCAGTAGCTGTGGCCTTTGGTAGGATCCCAATTTCGTCGATCCTCCAACCCTGACGCGCGAGTGCCCGCCTGAAAAGGGAACGTCTCGGTTACGTCTGGAACCTCGTCCCTTAAGGAGGTACGGAGATTTTCACGTCCCGTTGCCACAGCTCTGTGACCACCTGCTGAGCGGCCGGTCACCGCTCGGCTCCTAAGCGAAAAGCTGAATATGCGCTGCACATGCTGCCTTCTTATACTCACGCTGTGATCAGCAGCCGCTGGATGCAATAATCGCATGCCAATGTGCATTGGCTCGTTTAGTTTACACTCGAAGTAGATTGGTCCCTCTAAGCGAGATCCCAATTTCGTCGGTCATCCGACGTGACGTCTCCGTTCCCTCCTTCATGGAACGAGGGTTACATACGTACCGGACGTTTCTTTTCAGCAGCATCATATGACCCCTTTAAATATGCTTCAGTTGTTCATATTCACAACATGTCTAGATTTGTTGAAGCAAAATGGACTAATAACACTTATTCCATATAATATATAAACTATTTTAATACTAGATACTTTTTATTATCTAATATTTCCTTTGATAAGCGCACAGAGGGTTATATTTACTGTATATAATGAAGCTTGTATGACATAAATGGATTTGTATCAAATGTTAAGAATATTCAATGACAAAAGCATGAAAATACTGAATGAATGTTTACAGTGTGTGAATATGCATGTATAAATAAAACACAACCCAGATCACAAAACCACTTTAGTTTTATTTCTTCTTCTAGACCAACAGTGGACACCAACAAAAAAACTAAATAAAAAAAAACTTTGTACATATATCATATGATGTGTGTGTATTTATTTAGATGTGTGTGAGAGCAGAATCAAGGCTTCTACAGTACACAGTACAGTTGTTTGATCAGAGGACTGTGTGTCTCTCATCAGTACACCCACGGCTCCTCTGCAGTCCAGTTACAGGAGCTGCCTTTACCGGGTCCCTGCAGGACCACGACCAGGGCCAGTGCCCTTTTGATATAGCACCTTTCTTTATGGAGGAGAGATTGACAGCAGTGGGGTTGGAGGGCTGGATATGGTGACGGAGAGGTACAGTTCTGGGTTCAGTGCGTCCAGTATGTGGAGGAGGGTCTTCACATTAACTGCAAGGCCACAGTGAGGAGCCAGACAGCCTTCACTGGCTCTTGTTCCTGCAGGATAGACAGCAGGCCTTCCTGTAGTACCAGTGAGTGCACAACTTCACCCGCAGGACAAGGGCACAGTTAGCTGTCGCTTTATCCTGACAAGCATCCTCAGCTGGGAGAAAAATAAGAAACAAACCGTTTTAAAAGATATGAAAACATGATTCTTACATCATTAATTTGTATTAAATATACAATATATATCAAATAATGTATTTAAATGTTAAATTCCCAATAGCAAATATTATGGATAAATAAAATAAGTATTTAAATGTACTTTTTCAATGCTAGTTTAAAAAAGTTATATAGTAAACACATACACACATTTACATTTATTGTTCTCACATTAAAAAAAAAAATACTACTTAAATACCATAAATAAATATATATTTAAAATGTTGAAATCCATTTAATAGCTGATAAAGCTGTATAATAAATATAAATGTACCTTTATTTTCTCACAGGTTAAAATATCTTTAATAACAGTAAATAAATATTTTAATAGTTTAAGTTGAAATCCAAGTTAAAAAAAATAAGTAACAGAATGCTATGTGATAAATAAATACATAAATTTAAATATTTATGTTTATTTATTCCCATGTCAAAATCCCAGTTTAATAACCGAGTAAATAAATAAACACATACATGCATGCATATAGACATTTTTTGCTTGTTTATAGACCAAACGTAAGAATCCTCGGTGCAGTATCACATACAGCTTGTTTCTTAATAATCATACTCTCTGTATTGATTGTTTTTGTCTCCTACCTTCAGTCCCCGGTCCGCTCTGGTTAATGATGCTGTGGTATTCTGCCGCACAGATTTCATTTCCGCTCACACTCCTGCAGGCACACCAGTGTAGTTGCTCCTCTCGGCTGTTTTAGACATGCTCGGCCAGATTATACTCCTCTGGTAACTCTCCAGCATGTCCCATCCAGAACACGCTTCACCTGACCGTGATAAAATAAACAAAGTGTATCAAAGTGACTACTTCTAATTACAGCTTCTAAAAGAATCCACAGTTTTCTGCACCCCATAGCGAAGACAAACATTTTATGAACGATTCATATTAAAAATTGTATGAAAAAGCACCTTATTAAGGGATTATGTTCCCGCCCAAATGAAATCTGGTATCATATTTACTCACCCTCCCACTTGTACCACCCTTATGAGTTTCGTTCTTCTGCTGACACAAAGGGATTGTTGAACAATGGGGTGTAACCAACCGCTGACAGTAGCCCACTGACTTCCCATAGTATTTTTTTTTCTCCAACAATGGAAGTCAATGGCTACTTCTCAGAATATTTTCTTCTGTGTTCACCAGCAGAAAGCAATTCATCCAGCTTTGAAACAAAAACTTAGGGTTAGTCATACGTGGATTTTTGGGTGCACTATCCCTTTAATGTACTTTAAGAAGTCATAGCCCATATACTAAATAGTAAGATGCATAGTTTTTTTTATTTGCATGGCAATCAAAAATCTTTTTATAATATTATAACGTCTTTACTTTCACTTTGATTCATTTAAATGCATCTTTGGATATATAATGCCAATAAAACACTATTTAAAAAAGTCACTGTTTTCCACCAGAAAAAAAAGCTGCCACTGTTTTCAACATTTGAGAAAAAAAATTTTGTGGGGGGGAATGATGATGACAATAATATTAATGATAATGAATAGTTTTACCTTCTCCTCTGTGCACTGTGATGCTCCTTCTCCTGTTGATGAGTCTCTGGGCTGGAGTTCCAGTAAAGTTTTGAAGAGGGCATCAGACGTGGCCGTCATAAACTCAATCTCAGCATTAGGGTGCATGCTGTAGAGACCAGGGCTTTCCGAGGGCAATCTGTCATCCACGTAGCTGTGATACCCAGTGTGCTCCAGATCAGGAGGAGCTGGAAACCCAGGACACAGGAACAGCTCTCCTTCAAACTGCAGAGAGAGATCATGGAGTAACAGGAAGATGCTTCATAGCTGATGAGAGGACAGTCTTTTGGGATTCATATTGGAGAGGGTGAGCATGGAGGTTAAAGATCTTGTCTGGTAACCAAAAGACAGATTCAAACAACAAGTCAAGCGACTCAACAGGATTTTAGGTTGCAAATATGATAACTTGTTTTTTTTCTGCACAATATTTTGTCCTGATAAACACTGTAACATGCTAAACCTTTGAGTACTGCTCAGTAACGGATAAAGGTGTGTGTGGTAATCAATAGCAGGGCTGGTGCTGGACACTGGGAGAGTAATGCAGCTCTGTGAAAAGGCTAAAGACTAGCTCTGTGATTGATGGCTGCTCATCTTGGGGCCTAATGAGACTCAGTGAGGAAGCACTGGGCTGCATGCCTGACCACTGCCTTAATTACCTCGCACAAACACCACTCCAGAAAAGACACACTTAAGATAAGATCAAACGTGAGAACCCTGGCCTGAACACAACAAACATGTCTTCAGTATGTGGGAACAAAAAGACATTTAATACATGCAGCTTCTATTTTGTTATCTGTGCTTATAAACTGTCTCACAAGGAAAATTGTGTCATGCAATGTAGATCCTCACCACTAGAGAGCCCCATAGAGCTGCAGTATTTACATGTACAAACCTGATCTGTTCAAAGGTAGTTGTGTGAGGTCCAGACAAACTTTTATAGTCTAATTTTAACATGCTGCCTGCAGAACTTGAATGAAGCACTTGAAGAGGCTAGATAAATCGAGATCTCTTTGCAAATCTACATTACTTCTAAAAATCTGCAGATTTCACTCATTTGAAAAGGTAATTCTGACTTTATTTCTCACAATTACTACTTTATACCTCACAGTGAGAGAGGATCATTGCGAATGATTCATACATTTGTTTAATTTTTTATTTTTTTTTAACCAAGTATTGTTTAATCAAAATATCATAACTCGATCTTTGGGTGCAGCAACAAACATCTCTCTGATAATGTACTGTGTATAGGGCTTATCCAATCATTTAGTTCATTTTGGATGAACTATCCCTTTAAATCCTGTCCCTGCAAGCTCACA